>JAYMFT010067882.1:0-14680 GCA_038088735.1 Panulirus argus
GTGCGTGCGTGCGTGCGTGCGTGCGTGCGTGCGTGCGTGTGTGTGTGTGTGTGTGTGTGTGTGTGTGTGTGTGTGTTTACATTTATAAAAGTAAAGACATAATATATACGTATATACCAGGTTAAGAGACGGGGCAACATGAGTGTAGAATTCTCTCCCCGGAACACAAATGATAATCACACACACTTCAAAAGCTAGTCACCCTCAATAAATCCACTAAATGCCATGCATCGTTTACCCACACCCTGGTAAGAATTGCTATTTTCATCCATAAACCATCAAAAGGTCAGCCACAACATCCATACTTCATCCACGTCACCCCTAGCTTACTCCACACATCACGAGCTGGCCAGCTTTCCATCATCCACACATCGACAAAAAGGTCACCCATCATCCACATACCCATCAGATGGAGCTATACATCGTCCACATACCCACCACAATGTACCCATCTGAGCTGCTGATCATCCCACACAACCGACCCTCTACGTAATCATGCTCGCCACAGCCAGGTATCATCGACCCAGATAACACGATTTAGCCATCATCCACACACCAAACTACATCCACACTGATTCATCCATCCTCTTAACAACAAGCGTTACCAAGACTCTTCCAAAGGCCTCTGCAAATCAATCCTGCGCTACTTCCAGAAGCAGGAATATGCAGACTCCTTTGGTGTGAGAAGTTCATTGACGAAACTGTACTCCCAGTGACAAAGCCCTAGTCAAGGGTGGCTCTCCAATCGCGATGTAGCCTCAAGCAGGCGGAGTCTTAAAACACCGACTAAGACATCCAGACGGCAGTACACAAATACAGTCGGCCGTTATCCCAACAGACACGGAAGGTCTGACACCCACCCTCCAGACGACGCAGACTCCTCCCCCCCCCCAACCCTCCTACAGGAACATCCACCAGCCAGCCACCCACCGGCTGCCACCAATTGCAAATCCATCAGGATCCTCCTTCATCTATATCCACATCTCGGAGACGCCGACATCATTGGCGCTCGTCACATTCAATGCATCCAAAATTTATCCTCGAGAATTCGCCCTCCTCCCTCCTCCTCCTCCCCACCACTACCTCGCCCCTCTCCTGCAGGCGCACAACACAACACTCCCTGGGCGAAAGCTTTTACTGCGACTGAGGAAGTCTCTCCCCAAGACGTGCACAATACACACCTCGCGTCTCGTCTGGCCCTCTCAGCATCCGGGTGCGACAGGTGCCGTCGCAGGAGGAGGCGCATGCTGAGCACACCTCCCTGTCTCTCTACCGTCTGCAATCTCAGCACCTACGGGAGGATGCTGTCGAAGTCGGGCAGATAGACGCCATTAGTCCGTCTCTCTCTCTCTCTCTCTCTCTCTCTCTCTCTCGGACTGTCGTATTGTCTCATCGTCATGAGCCAAGTGAGGGGGCGAGCTGCGGCCCTGACGGGAAGGTGATCTCGCTCCTCAATATCGACTCTTTTTATTTCTTCCCCGGAGAGCATCTACCGTATCTCCAGGGGTCAGCTAATGTCTTGCTTGGTGTCCTTAACTATTTCACCCCGTGATAAACTTCCGCCAGCTGAGGCGCCATCGCTATCTCGAACCCGGATTCACCACTCACCAGTATACAACAAATAAAGACAAATAAAAAACAAACATTTCTTGTCCTACTTTCCACGACCTCTCTCTCTCTCTCTCTCTCTCTCTCTCTCTCTCTCTCTCTCTCTCTCAGTCCGTTAGTATGCAGGAAACGACACTCTTCTGAGGTCGTCTTCTCCTCTCTGGCATCAGAGAAGTCGTCCTCCTCTTCCCCAAGGGGTCGTTCTTTCCAATATACACCCTTCTTCCCTTTCCTTGTATCTCCCACTTACTTCCTTTGCACAACAGTCCTACTTCTTTCCTATATCGCTTTAACCCCCTATGTCCCCCTCGATCCCCTTTTCTCTTGAAGACCTCCTTCCCCTTCCCCTTGTACCATCCCCCCTTCCCCCTCTCCGTGTCCGACACAGGTCCTTCTCCCCCTGGCCTCCCGTCCCTCTATCAGTACCCTGGACCTCGGCCGTACCGCCCCTGGGGCCGGCCACCTGATCCCCTCATCCCTTTATCTGGGACGTCCATTAAGGTATGGGGTCCAGGAGTGGACCACGCTGGGAAGCCTCCAGTGATGTGTCTCGTACCGGCCCTGCCACCAATGGTCCACAGTGGCCCCCATCAGGGGAAGACTATTGTAATGGCCCACAGTGGCCAACGCAGGTGAGACTATTATCATGGCCAACAGCAGCGAACCCAGGGAACACTTCTGTTATGGCCCACAGTGGCCCACCCAGGAGAGACTACTAAAATGGCCCACATTGGCCCATCCAGGGCTGTGCAGAGGGTCTGGAGGAGATACATAGAAGGGGGTACAGACGGTCGTGAACAAGCAATGGAAAGACACAGAAGAGGCGTTAGAGACGGTGGTGGACACGTGATGGAGGAGACAAAGAGTAGAAACAGGCGGTGATGGGTAGGTGTAATAGAGACACACACGAGGAGACAGATACGGCTGTCGATAACGGTGTCTGAAGGAGATACAGGGGGAAAGGGATCCAGAAGGTGCAGGACGGGTAGACTGAGATACTGAGTGATACGAGGTTTAGAATAATAATCTAAAGAAAAAAGAAGATATGTGTGTGTGTGTGTGTGTGTTTAAAAATAAATATGGATGAGACGAATAACAGGGCCAGACATCCAGTTGAAGTTGTGGAATTATACAGAAGCAAAAACATTGAAAGCTTTAAAATACATAACATGATCGATTACCAGCCAGCCGTGTAGGAGGTAAAAATGTAGATCATTTTCTCCACATCTTGGGTGGATATAGCTCTGAAATCTAATGCAAATTTCAATGTAATAAGAAAAAAAGAATGAGGAGGCGCTCTACCACTTTGCTATACCGGATGGCTGACTGGGCTCTCGCAGGAACACTTTGTGGCGAGGGAGGCGTGCGTGGCAGACACTGTACACCATCAGTGTCTAAAGAGAGGGAGTTAGTTCGGGAAGGTGGGTTCCAACCTGCCATCAGAATGTGGGTTCAGATTTCAAGGTCAGGGAAGTGATCGCCTCCCCTCAGCCCGGCCGAAGGGGCAGCACTCGTGAGGCCAGTGATGCCAACTGCTCAGGATAACACTCAAGCTAATGGTAAAGAAAATGGTTTCACGACCTAAAACAGCCCTATTATGACCCAAGATAACACACACATAACGGACCAAAGATAACAGCCTTATTGCGACCCAAGATAACTTCCTTATTACGACCCGAGATAAAAGCCTTATCATGAACCATGACAACAGGCTTATTACAACCCAAGATAACAGCCTTATCACGATCAAAGATAAGAGCCTTATTACGGCCCAAGATAACAGCCTCACTAAGATTCAAGAAGACAGCGAAAAACCGACTTATAGAGTGATATTGCAAGCTCTGTTTTAGGTTAGGTTCAGTTTCTCAATCGAAAACTTTTCCATAAGCTCATCAGGAGTAAATTGTCAGTTAAAAAGCAGATAATGAGGCTAAAGGAATCAAAGGAGATGCTTTGTAGAGGATGGTGTAATGATATGCGAGGAGATGAACAACACTACAGCCCTAACGCCAGTATGACAAAATCGGAAGGCATTTAGAAAGCTGTGACACATCTAGAAAACAGGCTGTCAGAATAGTAAAGGAACTTGTCCCATGCATGGCTTAGGAAACTTTTCCATATGTGCTGAAGATGTATGCAGATGCGCTAGAGAAACCAACTGAGATATAGTTCAAGATATCCCTGGAAGGTGACAAAGTGCTGAGGGAATGGAAAAGGGAAAGCGTCATACCTAATTATATAAAAGAAGACCAGGAACAGGCGCTGACCCACAGATCAGACTTCCTAACTAGAGTGGTCCGCAGTAAACTGGAAAGGTAACCAGTAAGCAAATGGATGACTTCCTACTGGGGAGAAAATACCAAAGTGAGAGACAACATTGTTTCTTGAGGAGGAGGTCATGTGTAATGAACCTCTTAGATTTCTACGAGAGAGTCAGCGCTGCTTTAGACAAAAGGAAAGCCTAGGTGAACTCTTTGGATCTGGACCGCCAGAGACAGTATTTGACACTGTTACCGCAGTGTCAGTACCGCATGGGAGGCTGATTGAGAAGCCCCATCATCAGGCACGAATAAAGAAAAGATTACTTCGATGAATAGAAAGATTATATTGGTAGGAAAAAGAAAAGGGTTCATGTCGGAGGAGTCTTCTCGAATTAAGTTGATGTCACCAAAGCGGTGACGCAGGGTTCTGTTCTGGGACCATTACTCTTCTTGATCTAATGTGAATGACTTACAAGAAGGTGAGGACTCCTACCAGAATATCTCTGCAGATGACAAAAAAGGAAATAAAGGAAGTAAAAGGCGAGGAGGATTGCATCAACTTACCAGGGGAACTAGACAGACTCTAAAGTTGGGCTGATACAAGGTTGATGATATTCAACCATAATAAATATAAAGTAATGACGATGCGTCAGAGTGACAGAGGTACTCAGTAAGAATATTATACAGCAGGAAATAAGATGCCGAAATTTGTTTGTGATAGGGACTTGGGAGTCGACAACGTTCCTTACTTGTTTATAGAATCCCGTATTGGGAGAATATGGGAGAATAACAAAGGAGACAAATTGTCTGCTAGCAAACTTTAAAATAACATTCAAGTATATGCATAAGGAAAGTCAGAAGGCCAAAACTAGAACATGCTTCTCAAGTTTGGCTCCCTACCTGTAAAAGCACAAAGAGCTATTAGAAAATGTATAAAGGAAAGCAACAGAGATGGTACCGGAATAAAAATAAGTTACGGGGATAAGCTAGAGGCTTAAGATTTGCCCAACTTGGAAGAGAAAGAGTGAAGGGTTGCATAATCACAACCCTTAAGTCTTTAAATCACCTTGATGATGTACATAGTGTACAGCTCCTCGAAAGATGAAGGGATAAAACAACTGAGGGACATAACATGATATATAAAAAAGAAACTTTTTACAAGGAATGAAAAGAAGTACTTTTATAGTTTTTCTAAGAGAAGTAGTTAATTGGACGAAACTGGATGAAAATGTAATAATTTCGGACAGCATACGGATGTTCAAAAAGCTGGATGATAGAAGAGAAAGTCCAAGAGATAGGGCACCACGAGTGGAGAACTTCCTCCCCATACAGTTCAAAAGGGTAATTACACACACACACAAACACACACACACACACACACACACACACACACACACCACGCGCCCTCAGACAGTGGGAGACGCAACCTTCCACAACTTCCCCCCCTGACAGGGAAACTTGTTCGCCCTGGGAGCTATACAGAAGCCGTTGTACTTCTGGACTCTTGAATGATTCTCGCCCGATTAGAAGCGCGTCATCTCGAGTGAAATGTCCCTCTCAACTTGGGAGCTGGTGCGATGGGTGATTGCTGGGACGAAGACCAGATTAAGTAGTTGTGTGCGCGTGTGTGTGTTTTTGTAATTACCTACGTATTCATACTGTACGGGGAGGGAGTTTTACACTCGTGGTGCCCCAGTCCCTTGAACTTTCTCTACTATCGTAGAGCATTTCAGTCTTTTGCATGCTGCATACATTAACAATATCATCGTTTGATTCACTCCAGTTTCAACCATTCACATCAAAGTAGTTCTAAATCTTTTCTGAGTGCCCAGTGAGCCTTGAAATCTCATGTCTACTCGTGTTCTCTTGTTTCCAGGCGACAATTTGGGCAGTAGTGATCCATTTTGGGCAGTAGTCATCCATTTGCTTTATGATGATCTTTTCCAGTACTTTGCAGACTATGTTTTTTCCTGGTGATCGGTCTGTTGTTCAACACATCTCTTTTCTATTGTACAGTCTCTTGATTGCAACTGTTTTCCTATAATATTTGGGCAAATTACCTTATGAACAGTGCCAGTGTCTGATAATTAGAGCGACTTCACCTCCATCTAATGGAAAGAAGACAGTCTGGCCAGAGGCAAGTGTAAGTGACATTAAAAACTGAAAACAAATTGAAATTGTGGCTGACATCAAGTGTGAGTGACGGTACACACTAAATGAAGCGACATTTTGGCCAGGCAAATGACAGGCAAAACGACGATACGACTCCCGGGTACGACAGTTCGTTGCGAGCCTTCAGCACGACGGTACAGTCGTTGAGCACGACCGGTGCAGCCCCTGAGCATGATGGTACGACCCTTGATACGACGATACGTTGCGACCTTCGAGCACGACGATACGACCCTCGATCACGCTGGCGCTACCCTGAAGGACGACGTCACGACCCGTGAACACGACATCACAATCCTTGAGGTCGATGGCATGGACTTTTGACCAATTCCTCACAATATAGTAACGAAAAAAATATATTTAGACGTACACGGGGACGAAAAAGATGGTATTGTATCCGCGAATTTTTCGTCAAAAGAGGCAGACCACACTTGAGTCTTTATAGATTTCATCCGCGACCCAGAAAACCGTAATCTTTAGCCTCGCTGGACTTGACCTTCATTTATATCCACTGTGACCTTTCGCATAACCCGCGTGAACAACTCTGTAACGTTCACATACAAACCCGTTACAGGACGATGTAAATCCACTGTATTCATTCTAATATTACAGTCAAAATACACACGTTAGAATGTTTATTCCCTTGATTAATATTTTTTTTATGTTAGCTGAGGTGCCCCGGCCAATGGAATGCCTTAATCAAAATCATCTCATTAATGATATATATATATATATATATATATATATATATATATATACATATCGTAGCATAAGCCAGGTACCCTATCTATAAAACGACCCTTAAGGGAGGATGAACAGCTGGGTTGACTGTGAACCGATTCCCATAATCACTTGTGAAGTAATCGAGAGATAAAAGCTGAGGACGAGGGGAATACAATTCTTGGTCGAACCTCCTACACTTACTGCCAAAGTAGTGGAGAGGAGTTGGGGGGGGGGGGTTTCAACCCTCTTAATATTTTTGTAATGATCCGGCCGGTCTTTGAGAAGATTCGAAGGAGGGAATTTTGGGCGTAAGTCGCAGCTGGGCAACCCCCATTCACCCACTGGTCTGCTCCATCTGAAGGGGCTAATTGTAGTCTTTAAGAAATTAGAGACAGGCTCAGTCTGTTTAGCTAACTTATCTCGTAGGTCTGACTAGAATGGTGCCAGTCCTGAATGCCAGCAAAGGCATAAGGATGTAACCCTATGGGCCTTTATTGAGATGTTAGAAGAGTATGGAACACTCTCTTCCTTAAGCTGATCAGTTCTTATATGCAACACGCCTCCCTCACGTGCACGTTGCTACTAGAGTGTGTTAATCATTAGCCAGAATAAGGCAATAAAGAGAATTACAGAACATGAATAAGGAAGGAAACAGATTGAAAAAAAAGAGATAAGAACTAGGCAAGGCAAACAACTACTTGTTGATAGTAAATTGTATGACAGACATACAGTACTTACCCAATGGACAATCCTTTCCCCATGGAAAATCTTATCCAACAGCTAATCCTTTCTTGACATCCCTTCCCCAACAGACATTCTTTCCCCAACGGACAATTCTTCCTCAACAGATAATCCCTGCCCAACAGAGAAATCTTTCCCCAGCAGACGATCTTTCCCCAACAGACAATCTTTCGCCAACACAATCTTTCCCTGGCAGACAATCCTTCCCCACCAGACTATACCTTCCCAACAGACAATCTAGTCATGGAGGAGGATTCCCCACCTGCCTCTATACAGCATGACACAGTATTTCTCAATGCTTGGCCATGGGACGAGAATACTTTCAGCTCCATGGGCGTTCTCAATCCAGGTGATGGCGCGACGGCTGTTCTCCCAATCTTTCTCAAACATGGGAGAGAATTTCGGAAAATCGTGCGTGGGATAGATGGGGAAATATTTCCCATCTCGGTACATGTGAAATAATGGGAAAGGACAAGACTCATTAAGTCAGGCATGGGGCAAAATTCCCCAATATTCTGTGTGGGAAAACATTTTTCCTTTTTATTTTTTATTTTACTGTATTTTTAACGGTGAGGATTTTCAAAACGATTCTTTTTTTACAAATAATTTCTTTGCAAAAAAGATTTTTTGCGGTGAGGATTTTTACAATAAAATTTTTCGAGAAGAATTTTACAATGACGATTTCTACAATGAGGATTTCTGCAACGTGAGTTTTGCACCGTGAAATCTCTATAATGATTTCTACAATGAGGTACCTAAAGTGGAATTTAACATTTATATACATCTTACTCTACGGTTTCATCTTAAGGAAATGAAATTCTAGTTTCCATAAAACATTTACTGTAACTGCTGTAAATCTCTCTCTCTCTCTCTCTCTCTCTCTCTCTCTCTCTCTCTCTCTCTCTTCGAGAAAAAAAAATTAAAAAACAAGCTGGGGCGAATCTAATAGAATTTTAAGAAGATAACTTTGAGCAAATAAGTTATGGGACAAAGAAGAATGTACCGGTGTATCATACAAAGGCCCAACAGAGGAAGTGATTAAAAGTGAAACAAATGGAAATCATTTAGGCGTCTTTATATATCGATGGGACGGAAGGCAGGGACGGGCACGAGAGGCCGAAGGAAGGGCAGCCAGCCACACGGCCCAGGGAGAAGGACGAAGAAGGCGGCTGACTGACGACCGACGACGCACGCCAGCGACCGCGGGGGACTGGAAGGGGACGCGTCGCGCTAACCCGAAAGCCTCTCGGGAGGGAAGGTACACAGGGTTATTAAGTCTTCAAGAACACCATGGGAAAATACCGAAAGTATATATAAAAAAAAATTATATATGACAGCCTAACAAGCAAGCTAGAGGGACTGTTCACTATACTGCCTGGAGAAACAGAGAAACATGCAAGGCATAACTATACAAACGTTTAAGAGAATACTCGACACATGGTGGAAATCAGTCCTAGATGAACCGAGAGTAGATGATGACATAATACAGGTGGCAGCTGAGGAAAATTAGCCTTATTCCTCGAGCAAGACGTGTGATACCATGACGTCATGAGTAGGTACTCGTAGGTAGACAGCTACAACCTCCTCGATGCCAGTTGGCACAACTTGTAAAGCTAACACGACTCGTTCACCGTAACGCTCTATTTTCCTGCGGTGAGCCCAACGCGCTGGTCCTATTTCTCTCTCTTTTTTTTTTAGCTAAATCCTGTCGTGCGTTCTCGAAGATAATCTCTCTCTCTCTCTCTCTCTCTCTCTCTCTCTCTCATCACTTCCACATAAGCGAGAAGTACCGCAACTTTTTACCCTACGAGATAAAAACAGAAAAAAAAAAATCCCTGCTTACCCTGGGCCTTAATCAGAAGCAGGAAGAGCAGAGATAACGAGCTATAGAGCGCAGGTAAAGCAGAAATGAAAAAAAAATAATAATAATAAAAGGGCAACAGAAAACTGAGGCAAGCGAAAAGAAAATGGAGCAACTGAAAATTGGCGTCGTGGCAGCCACGTTACCATGAGCATTAGACCGTCTTTGTTCATCCTGTGATTCTTACAACGCTCCCCTGCCGACGTGGAAAGAGATTTGCAGCTGAAAATTGCCGGGCCTGAGTTGGTGAGGGTTGAGCGCTGATGGATGAGGAGAGGAGAGGAGGGAGGGGAAGGAACGGAGGGAAATGGGAGAGGGATAGGAGATTGTAACGGAGGAATGGAAGAGAGAGAAAGAGGAACAGAAGGAAGTGTTGAAGGAGTAATGGAATGAGGAACGGAACAGAAAAGGAAGTCTGGGGGGGAAGGGGGCGAATAGATATGGAAAAGGTGTTGGTAGGGATAGAGGGGGAAGCTGGAGGTATGGAATGAGAAGTAAAAGTAGTGGAAGAGATGGAATGCAAAAGGGAAGGGGAATGGGAGGAATCAAGGAACAGAATGAGGCGGAAGAGAAATGGAAGGGGGATCGAGGCATGAACGGAAAGGGAGAGGTAGACGAAGAGATAAGGGATGGAGAAAAATATGACAGGGTACAGGGTAGAACTGATATACAAGAAGACAGGATAGTACTGGGAGAGGAGGTCGAGGAGGCAAAAAGGGAGGGAGAGTACGGAAGGACAGGGGTGGCAAGGAAAGGTGGTGGATAAATACTGTGGAAAGGGAAAGGGGAACAAAAGGGGAAGAAGGAGAAAAGCGATAAGAATTGAACAGGAGTGAAGGACAGATAGGATAAGGAATGGATCTAAGAAGAAAAGGAGTGTAGGGGGGATGAAAGAGAGAGGGGCACCAACGAAAGAGACGGAAAGGGAAGAATGAAAAGGGGAGGAAAAGTAGGAGAGTGAGGGAACGGATGACGGAAAGGGAAATAGTGAGAGGAGGGAGTAGAAAGAAACAGACGTGTGACAGAAAAAAAAAGATAAATCAAAGTCAAGGACTTTAATGAAGTGTACCCCAGGCATTCTTGAGGAGAACTCTGCAGTAGTATGTACACTCATCCTTAAACTTTACTTCCGTCCGCTTCGCCAGTGACTTTGCTTTCGAATACTTTAATGAGATAAACGGAGTATTCTTGGCGTGGGAGCTTAATGGAGAGTGCCTAAAGGCCACGGATAAAACTCTACTTTAAACTTATCACCCCCAGGTCGTCTCAACAGGAAAACTCCACCTACGTACAGTCTCTAAGAAAACTCTTCATACTTCAGAGATAAAATCACTTACTTATAAGGAACTTTACTTAAGTGGCCTCAATGTGGGAGATTAACTCAAGAGCTGATTCCATTTGTCTATAGTTCATGAAGGAGTCACTGTGGAAAGATGTTGTGAGAGACCTCTCTCTCTCTCTCTCTCTCTCTCTCTCTCTCTCTCTCCTCATCCACTTGTCTCAGGACTTCCAGCGTCTCTCCTTTGACCGAATTCACCGAGAACTGTCCTTAGGAGAAGAAGAATGTGTGTGGAAAGGGAAAAATCCGGAGGGTCCAAAGAGACGGAAATGGAAGGGTTCCAGCGGTGTCGAGGATGATGTTGGGGGAGGGGGGGGGGGGGGGGGGGGGGGGGGGGGGGGGGGGGGGGGGGGGGGGGTGGTACTTAGGAAAGGGGAAGGGGAGGAGAAGGAAGGGGAGAAACCTGAAAGGGAGGAGCGACAGGGGGAAGGGAAGGGTGAAAGAGGGGGAGAATAAGGGGAAGAGATGAGGCGTGAGAGAAAGGGGGAGGGAGAGGGGGTAAGAGGTGGCCTGGTAGGGGACGAAAGAAGATGAAAGGAGGAGGAGATAAAAAAGAAGAAGGGGATGGGGAAGAGAGGAACGTGAGAAAGGGGGAGGGGGAAGTAACAATAGGAACAGTGGGGAATGGAATGCAATAATATAAACAGGACATGAACGCAAATGTGAACATATAAAGGAGAGGAAGAAGAAGCAATGGAAAAGGATAAGATGCAAGATATGAAAAGGAAGGGAGAGAAGGAAATAGACAGGCGGGGAAAGAATGGAGAGAGAAATGGTGAAACGGAACAAAAGAAACAGGAGAGAAGGGAGGGTAAGAAAGGGAGAGGGGAATGGCCAAACGGAAAAGGGGAAACGAGAAAAAAGGGAGAGTAAGTGAGGCTGGTACCTTGTGCCAGGAGGGGGAAGGGGGTAGAGCTTAGGACTGGCTTAAGGCCAGGCAGGTGGAGTAGAAGGGAGAGACCCCCTAACCACCCACCCTCACCAAGGGGACGACACCCCCTGAGGTCATCATCCTAGCTGGGCAAACCCCAAACAGGGATCCTAGCTAGGCACAACCCAAACAAGGATCCTAGCTTGGCATACTCTAAAACTGGGATCCTAGCAGGGGACACCCCAAACAGGGATCCTAGCTTGGCATACCCCAAAAAGGGATCCTAGCTGGGCACTTCCCAAACAGGAATATCCTATCTGTGGGGACATCTTAGATTAGATCATCCTACTTCAGGAGATCCTAATCAGGATCTCCTCCCTGGAGACATCCTAACTACAGACATCCTTTCCAGGAAACATTCTAACTGGTGGCATCGTATCCGTTGACAACCTAGCTGGAAACATCCTAGCCAAGGACACCCTAACCCGGGGACATCCTAACTAGGGACATCCTACCCTGGGGAAATTAAAACTGGGGACGTCCTAGCCTGGGACATTCTAACCAGAGGACATCCTAGCTGGGGACATCCTAGCCAAGGGACACCCTAGCTGGGGACATCCTAGACGGCGACATACGCGTGTAGGGGGCCGGGTGGGGTAAGGGGAAGGGAGGCCTAACATCACATCCTTCTAGTAACAATTTGGGGAAATTTATTTCTTTGTATCTTATCCAAAAAACGAGAAAAAGACATAAAAAAGTTATCACACAGACGTATAATGAAATTAAAACCTTAAAAAAGAAGCAGATTGAAAAGCAGACGAGAGAATACTCCCATCCCTTCTATCCCCAGTCTCTCTCCCTAGATTAGGGCAACTGACGCCCTTACTCCTCCCCTAGACTTTCTCCCTATTTCCCTAGAGGCAAGTTCTGTTCCGTCGGCCGCAAGGTCTCGGCCGAGCCATATGGCGGCGGGGAAAAGTGGCTGGCAGGTCGGGGGAAACTTCCCTTCATATGGTAGGGAGATGGGGGGGGGGGAGTGTATGGGCGGGGGCGAGGGGTAAATGGGACCCAGTTCTGGCCGGGAGGGAGGGAATGGGGTGGGGGGAAGGGCTGGAGGTGCAAAAAATAGGGACATTTGTTCAGTTCAAGGGTGTCGGGCGGTGTTAGTGGAATGTGGCGTTCATTTAGCCATGACAAAGAGGGTACCTACTCTCATCTTTATACATCTTTTTTTTTTTCCCTCTCTCGCTCAGCTCTTTTTAACCAATTCTATTTTTTCTTCTTCTTCTTCTCCATCCGGTGCCGTTTCGAATCTTTACTTCCTCCCTCCCATTTTCTCTTTCACGGCCATTTCATATTTTAAATGCCCCCGTTTTCTTTTGTCAGTGTCGTTCCAGATTTATATTTGCATTTTCTATTGTTTTTTTTTTTATTCTACTACTTTACGAAACTGTTGTTAAAACCCTTTTCTTGTGTTCGTGATTATCTAATCCTTATTTCTTCACTCCTCTTCCACGTCTCCTTCTTCCTCTCTTCCCTATTTTTCCTTTTCACTTCAAAAACGTTGTTATGTCTTGTCTTCTCATTTTTCACCATTCACGCACCTCATTATTCACCACTGCCTCAACTTAATCCTTTTCCATCATTTTTATTTTCCCTATTCCTTTCTCCGTGTTCCGCCATCCTTTTCATTAACGTCTCTCCCTCACGCTAATTTTTCTTAATACCTTCCCATTTTCTTAGTTTTCTCATTTTCTAGGTGTTATGACATCATTAGACACAGTGCTAATTGTCTGCCCTACTCCCCCTCACTGGTAATTAGCCCTGTAATTAATCAGTTTGCATCGTTAAGTACTTGCTTGAATAAGAGAGGGAGTAAATATCACGTTCGTTTATCACCAGTCCCATAAAAATGATGATTGAAATTCTTTTCAGGAAACAGTCAATCTGTTAATGAAGAAAACGCAAAATCTACTCAACATCAACTCCATCGGTGTGACAGTGCGACCCTAAAGCACGACGGTACGACCCTTGAGCGTGATGGTACGACCCTTAGGCATGATGGTACGACCATTAAGCGTGATGGTAAGACCCTTTATGCACGACGGTACGACCCTTGAGCGTAATGGTACGACCATTAAGCGTGATGGTACGACCCTTGAGCGTGATGGGTGAAACCTTAAAAGCACGACGGTACGACCCCTGAGTATACTGTCGTGGTCTTTGACCTGCCTCCCCTTTCGGGTCAGGTCAAAGGACTGCACCGTCGTGTCTCACGATCGTATCGTCTTCCTCAGAGGTCGTGGTCGCGTTCAAGGGTCGTACCGTCGTAAGCTGAAACAAAAAATGAGAAAAACGAAATGCCGTCTGACACCTACCTTCAGAAATAGTTGAATATTATCAGAATATCCGGTAATGACCGAATATACGGAGCAATTCAGAGTCATATCCGGATAATGAGTAGAGAGGCCGAGAACGATATTAGTGGCGGTATGGGAGGGTCACACGGTATAGAAAATGGGAATCTGATGGCCAGCTCCCTTAGAAGCTTCTGGTCGTCCGGTGCTTGTGAGAGGGTCGTTGTCGTTGGCGGGCAGGGGATGTTGGTGAAGAGGAAGAGGGCTGTTGGGGGGGAATTGTTGGAGGAGAGGGAGACTGGTGTTAGGGAAAAGTGGCTGGAGGTTAGGGTGAGCGTAGCTAGGAAAGGAGTGTTGGTGGAGAGGATGTGTTGTCGGAGAAGGATTGTTGGAGAAGATAGGGAGGGCTGTTGGGAAAGAAGTGCTGGTGGCGAGGAAGACGGGTGATAGTGAAAGACTGTTCGAGGAAAGGGTGAACGTAGTTGGAAAAGATTTGTTGGTGGGGAGGAAGTGTTGTTCGAGAAGAATTGTTGGTGAAGAGGGAAAACAGTGTTGGAGAAATGAAATACTGTTGAGGAGAGGAAAAGCGTTGTCGGAGAAGGTTCGTTGGTGGGGAGAGGGGGTTGCTGATGAAGGATTGTTGGGGAAGGATTATTGATGGAAGAGAGAGAATGAGAGAGAGAGAGAGAGAGAGAGAGAGAGAGAGAGAGAGAGAGAGAGAGAGAGAGACTGAGGGAGATTGCTTTATAT
>JAYMFT010067893.1:0-14679 GCA_038088735.1 Panulirus argus
TATATATATATATATATATATATATATATATATATATATATATATATATATATATATACAGAGAGAGAGAGAGCAAATCCACACCACTTGAAAGAGCAAACCGCCAATTAAGAGCCAATCAAAAGACATTCCATTTAACACGTGTTCCTTCCCAATGCATCAGTCTGGCACGTGTAAACCCCACCCTCTGTCCCTGGACACCCCGGATCGAGGATTATGTCAACAGGTACAAAAAGCTAAACATCAAAGAGTGAATCCGTCTGGCAAACACGTACCCCCCCCCCCCCCCGGGATCCCCGAAGATCAAAAGGTCAGAGGTTATGAGGACAATTAGGCCTGGAGTTGGGTGCACGCGTCCCTCCCGCTGGAGGCTCGTCAGATAACATCCTCCAATTCTGAACTGCCAGTTAAACGAGTTAATCCAAAACGGGCTAAAGCGAGGGCATAATGTATTTCTAAATTTTATGATACCGATTTGCCTACGGGCGTGGAGGGTTCGAACCCAGCCCCACCGCGCGGCAGGCCGGTAATACGCTATAAAAAAAAAAACTTTGAACACGATGGTGCGACCCTTAAAATACGACGTCATGATCACTACGAATAATGACTTGACCTTTGGGGTCAGGTAAAACACCAGGCTCATCATTACCGTCGTACTCCAGGGTCGTACCAATGTGCTCAAGGGTCGTACCGTCGTGCTCAGGGGTCGTACTATTTGCTCAAAGGTCATACCGTCGTGCTCAAGGGGTCGTACCATCAAAATCAATCGTCGTACCCCCCCAAGAGTCGTACCGTTAACCTAAAGAATTACGCATATATCTCCCAATCATTTTTTATCCCAGAATGAACGAAATTTATCTATTAACACTAACTATATTTATTTTTTTTTTCAGTTCTGCTGTCAACGACACATCCCTCCACAATGTCTGCTGCTGACAGCACCAGGCCTAACGCTCCAACACATTTCCCAAGGACGAGGTAGTCGCGGAGATAAGGGACTTCTGTGTCTGTCTGTCTGTCGACCGTGGAAGGGTGCCGTGTACAAGAGAAGCGGCAACAACATCTGTTAGAAAGACGACAAGTGTGTATGGAGAAATGATGGACATCTATAAACCAATGGGAATGTTGATATAAAGACAGCAGCAACATGTAGAGAAAGAGAATGAACAGATACAGAAAACAGAATGGTTGACAGACAGAAGAGACTGCTGTAAAAAAAAAAATGTATAGAAAGACTGGACACTTGTGTAGAAAGAGGAAGGACGGCTAAAGAAAACGTGGTGGCTGGTGTAAAGACAGCAGTAACGTGTTTAGGAAAAACTGGCAACTTATATAGAAAGAGAATGGGGAGCTAGAGAAAACGGAAAGACTGATACAGGGGTAGCAGTAATATATATATATATATATATATATATATATATATATATATAACTCCAAACTTATAAAGATTCGAAATATTTTACATGTGGCACCTCAAGACCAGAAGGGAAATTTGTGTAGAAAGCTTATATACTCCTGAAGAAAGACTGGTCAGTGTGTGGCCTGAAGTCAATGGTTCCCAACCAGTGGTAAGATATCTACTGGCACGTGAGAGACGTCCAGATGGTACGTGGTACCAAACACCAAGTAACATGAATTGTGAATACGTGATTTTGTCGAAGACGGAAAAATAGAATTCATATATTCCTCTCCCTGTTACCATTGCCATAAACGTAAGATTTTAATCTAAGTTCAATTTTTTCTAAACATTAAAACTGATATTTTTATAAGTATGGTGGTACACGGAGTGAAGATTAATATTACTGAAACCCCGCGGAAAAAATTGAGATTGTAACAGGCACCAGAAAAAGATTTATATATTTGGAAAGCTCACTAAAGTGTGGAAAAACTAGGAAAGTGTTGTAATGAGCTAAGGAAATAGTAAGGATAGCTACAACAGAGAGATGAAATACAAGATGTTGGGTATCAGCAACTGTTATGTAGTCACGTGAAAGTTTGTTTACACCGCCATATTGGAGGTCGAGTTCAGATGTTTGCGGAAGATTCTTTTCCTTACACATGTCTCTTTAATGGTTTTCATTTAAGTAGTAACAAGGAAGAAACAATACTTTGCAATTCGTGGAAATCAATATCTCTGACGATAAACAAAAACTATCAAAAGTATACGGAAGTAATACCTACGAATGAAAGCTTCGAAAAGGGCGATGCGATTGTAGTTCGCTCAAACTTTCGTCCTGACAAACGAGCAAACATCCCATATGGAGACGTAAACAAAGAAATCGTTACCTCTCACGCCATCTCCAACTTTTTGATTAAATAATAAGATCTATTAATCATGTAACTTAATGAAATGATGGAAATATTAGGCTTGTATTTGTAAATTAATGGAATGATGAAAAATATTAGGCTTGTATTACCTACACACCATAACTGTATATAAATCTATATACAAATCTATGTAAGCTGTATATATATAAATCAAAACCGACTATTTTTGTAAATATCAAGTTACGAGAGTACCAGTAAATATTCACACGCTGAACAAATGTTACCTTTTTGAAAGTGATTATATATGACCTCATATAACTTGTGTGCTTCAATGATACCAATATTGTGTACTTGTACGACAATATATATAAAATATATGTCTGGCGTATAATATATATGCCTCGCGAGACATTCTCGTTACTGTAAGGTTATATTTGTACTGATTTCACACTCGCAATGAGAGGGTTTGGGCTAAATTCACACATAAAACATCATACTCTTTAAAAAAAAGCTTTAGTTGTGACTTTAGTGCTGTACTCTATGACTCCTTTATTGACGACTTCATAACCAATAAGCACACGACTGTACGACCCCTTGAACACGAGGGTGCGACTCTTGAGCACGACGGTACGATACTTTGGAAAGCCAGCCCGATCCTTGAGCTCGTACGACGGTACGATCCTTAGGCTGGACGACCTGGCCTTTGACGCGACCGTGAAAGGTCAGGTCAAAAGCCAACGCCGTTCGTACCCATGGGTCGTACCGTCGAGCTCACGGGTCGTACCTTAGGGCCTGAAAGGTGAAATTACACTCGACATCAACACAAATTTTGTCCCCAATGCCGCCTATTTCATGCCAGACGCCGGCACAACCCACAAAACCTGTGGGATTTCGCGTATCCACACAAACACGAAGGGGACGAACCTCATGGACTTCTATACAAAATAACACAAATAAAAAAAATCCCATAAAATCACACCCGCAACGCCTGTACAACCACGCAAACCACGCCAGGTCTGCACACCCGTACACAACAGCTTTTTAAAACGATCACAATTTTCACTCGAGGAACCCCAGGCATGATTCAACCCCGCCCCAATAAAAAAAAAAAAATCTCCATATCTCGGGACTCGAACCCGCAACACAGCGGGTGAGCAGACGTCAGGGCACAAAATGAAGGGCACGAAATATTTTTGTCATCACTTTTAAGCTTGTTCCGTCCTGTGTATCAGTGCGATGTCTATTTCTAAAACGCTTGAGCACGACGGTACCACCTTGGAGTCTGCCGACCTGGTCTTCAACAGGATTCGTTTGGATCAAGCTGTACTCCTCGCCATTCGCACTCACAGGTCGTAGAGTCGTGCTCTTGGGTCGTACAGTCGTGTTCCTGGGGCTGAGTATTTCAATATATTTCGTCTTCTTAACCTTAGAAATCGACCGAGAGTTGCTAAACGGAACAGCCTACTATGAGTCACACACACACACACACACACACATTATACGTGACAGCTTACACGAGTGTATGTGAACAGATGAGGCCGTTGTTTCGTCAGGTCATGGTACTGCATCGTCAAGGCGAGAATATAATAGTGTGTGTATGTGTGCGCGACTCTCTGCATGGGCATAATTATGCAAACCATTATATAACTAGCCCAACTCCTCCCCCAACCCTCAGCTACGTCTCAAACTTGCGCAATTAACTTACACTCGCAGACACCCTTCTCCTGCCTTCGTTATACATAAGAGAAGCTACAACTCATTCCCAGTGCAGTGACTCCCAGCCCAGTCTTCTCAAGCTCCGCTCCAACAAATAAATCCACGCGAAACTAAATCCCCCAGACATGCAAGATTTACACTTTCACCGTCTATGTTCTGGACATCAATTCAACATGTAACAAGATCCTCATACACACACACACACACACACACACACACACACATATATATATATATATATATATATATATATATAATTTATTCATTTATTTATTTATTACAAGGTATGTAATGTTTCAAGAGATAAGTTCCTTAAAGCAGGCCTGTTTGCAATGCCGCCTTTACGATACAAATTCTTGTATTATTTTGCAACAATACGAGATACGTGGTCTGGCAACCCCTTCCTGCAATCCTTCATTATCATGTCAAAAAAAAAAAAAAAAAAAGATTTCGGCGGTTCAGGTTCCGTCGATCTAAATCCTGAATGTACATTGAAAGATGTATATACTATATAAAAACAAATCTTTGTAAACAAGCAACTGTACTGACGGCAGGGTTGTGTGTGTATGTTACCTTAATAAATGTTTGTTTGTTTTTCTGTAGTTTCTGAGAATCCAACGGTTACATGGGACGGACTGTGGGAAGGGCAGATAACAAACACCTGATTTTTTCGGGGTCTATGACGAGGTTTAAACTACTGGAGGACAGTGACGGTATCCGACATTCCCTTATTTATATAGATGCAGGCGGGCAAGTCAATTCCTCCTCCCTACCCAATCGAAGGGCCTCTTATAAACTTTCTATACAACCAAGAAGCTTATTTGTAACCCTCTGTAAACTTCAGGCATTCAGAGGTTTGCTCGTTACGTCCCTCCTAAAGCCTTCCACTGGACCAATACCTCCTTAAAGCCTCTCTCAACGGCTTCCCGTCTTGGTCTCTGTTTACTGCTTGTTGTCAACGGCACCTCGTGAGGGGACTGACTGGTCACGCTCGACAATTTCGTCCGACTGACTCAGACCACTCCAAGGCTGCCGCGACCACAGAGGTCACCGTTCTCTCTCCTCTCCTCCGTTGCGGAGGAAAAATCTCTAGTATATCCCCTCTGCCTCTCACTGCGTCTCAGTTCTCTTATTCCAGGCACCATCGTAGTTGCTCTTCTCCGGACCCTCCCGTGACCCGAACTTGATTGCAGTGTCCGTACTCGAAAGGCATAATCCAGTTCAGTTTCCAGCTTCAGTGCTTTATTCCTTGATAGAGGAACCGGGATCCTAACGCTGTCACTACATATCCCTGTACAGTAATACCAGAAACATCTGGCAAGTGTCGCGAGTGCATTAGAAAATATAACAAAGGGGCTTACTGAAGCCCAAGGAAGTTTTTGGTCCGACATGTATGTATTCCGAACGGCTTGCGAAGCATTTCCTTAGCCATGACGAATCTACTACGTGCCAGCGCACACACACACAAACCCTCTTGCCTCCCTCATTATTCTCCTGACGTGCAGCTCTGGGGTCAGGTCTGGCGCAATCTCGACCCTAATGAGGTGTGTCTCTCACACACAGTCCCTCCCCTTCGCTTAATAATAATAATAATAATAATAATAATAATAATAATAAACGCACAGAGGCATTCCTTCCCGGAGAGTCTCTCGTCCCCATTACCTTGAAAATTTTCATCCAACACTTTGACGTCAAGTTTAGGTGTTTGTCCAGCCACACCTTCCCCCCCTCATCCCCCCTCCCTCTCTCAGGTAAGTCAATCACGTACCCCTATAAAGAGCAGCGGTGGTGCCCCTCCCCCCTCAAACGACCGCACGTGCCTGTCAACGCCAGCGGGGTGGTGGTGACCCCACAGCCCAGCCCGAGAATGTTTTAGTCCCCCCCCCCTCGCTTCATGTCCTCTTGCCAAAGCAATCACCTATCCAGCGATGGAGTCTATCCCTTGTACCTGCCTGCCTGTGTCTATAGCTCTAGCCTCTAACTCTGCAGGTAGGTCAGAAACAGCACAGTCTGCCCAACGAATCTCTTTAGTCAGAATAGGACATCAACCCATTCAATGAGGTCTTAATAAAATCTGTAATGCGTGACCCCTCTTTCCCCAGAATTAGCGTCATCTCAAAAGGTCTCTCCTCGACGAGCAGCCATCTACTATCTGCCTCCCGATTACGTTTCCATCCATTGTTTAACAGACCACGCTCATCAGTGAGACTGACTGGCTCGCACCTCACCGCAAATTTCGCCACCACTCTCTCCCAGATTTCTGCAACCAACCAACCCCTGGCTCAAGTGATCCACGGGACAATACTCTTTTTAAGTACCCAAGCAGGCGCCTCAGTGCATTTAAGGGGGGTCAACACAATGCATCAGTACCAAGAGCCTCAAATGGGCAAAGATGTCTCATTTCGTGTTATTTTCTCATCATTGTCTAAAACCTTCCGTGACTTCAACCACCTCCTCCCCTCACTTTGCTTATGGCGGGAGAGCATTATCATCCACCGTGAAAACACTCTCGAACTCATTACCCAACTCCTCATATATATATATATATATATATATATATATATATATATATATATATATATATATATATATATACTTTCCTCATCTTCCTCATACTCATCCTTTCCACCAAGTTCCCTCATCTGATTAGCTGTTCTTTACCCGATAATTTCCTCAAAGGGTCAAGATAAAAAGAAAGTCTTGTGTTCATATTCCTCTAGGCTTCTCTTTACAGTTATAACTGTTCTAATTATAACCCAGGTGAAGTGTGTGTGTGTGTGTGTGTGTGTGTGTGTGTGTGTGTGTGTGTGTGTGTGTGAGTGTGTGTGTCCAGGTAATTAGTGAAGGGCAATTACGATGTTTGAGAGAAATGAACAGCGTACCCGAACAGCAGTTGCTACTGGTTTGTTTTGAGTGATATTTTCACAGGAGACGTGTAGGTTGTGGATTAACAAACCCCTTCAGCACAAATCTAACCCCCATGGGAACAATGGTACGATCCTTAACCGCGAGGTTACGAATCCTGGCTTGGTCTTTTGACCCGACCTCTGTGAGGGTCACGCCATAGGCCGTACCGTCGTGCTATTAGGTCGTACCGTTGTGTTCAAGGAGTTGATAGAGTTAGCTGGGGAGGGAAAGAGTGTGTGTGTGTGTGTTAATATACATGAGCTGTCGTGTGTCTGTATGGATGTACATGTAAATAATGTATGTATGAATTTGAGTAAATGACTTAGCACACCAGCGCCAGTCAATGAGAACGTAAACGAGGTAGAAATTAATAAATGAAGAAGCGAGATTTTTTTTTAATGATGAAGGCTCCAACTGCGGACTAAAGTCCACATCAAAGCCGGGCCTTAATTGAAATATAAAGAAGTTAATGAATAGGAGAAAGAGGAGACGAGGAAAATGTATTTACTGACTTAAGAAGTGAAAAAAAAAAAATTGAAAAGTGCCAAATCATAGTAATTGGGAAAAGACATGAGAGGGTAGTCAGAGAGTTCCAAAGCTTCGAGGGGCTGGGAAAGAAACAAGTCAACAAAGTGGCCCATCCTTGAGTTACATGCAAAAGAAAGGTGATGAAATGAGACGCAGTGAGAGAGTTAAACGCACGACAGAGAACACATAAATCTAGATGGCCCCAAACGTAATGTTCTCGGGCACATTCTCTAAATATATCCTAAGTCTGCCACACCCTAAAACATATCCTGTAATCATGTAACCTGTTTCGTTAATGCCACTGTGCATCTGGTACATTAACACACAATATGAATTCACATGTACATTCTGTATTCTGTATGCCTTGTGTGTGATGTTCTGTTATCAAAGGAAGGCAGTATGTCATATGCACACCCTCAACATAGCTCCCTGAACCCCTACACACTACAACCACACATTTAACCAACAGAAAGATAACCTTCTCTGTCCCAAGGTCCACCCGTCACCCTCCTGTGTCTATGTACTGCACCCAATGTACGCTCTGTGCTTGCCTCCACCTACCCCACGTAAGTCATTAACCACTCAGCCCAAGCTTACCACTGAGATAATTTGTGTATACTTGAAAAATAAAAATTATTCCGTAAAAGATTACAGACGAAAGGTGACGCAGACCAACAAGGAGAAAAAAACTCAGTAAAGACAAGTAAACGGAGGATGCGACGGTTAAACGGAAGGAAGGAAAGAAGGAAGCGAACGGCGAATAAACTGTGACTGTATATAAATCCGGCAACGAACGGGTGTCGATTTGGGCGCGTCGTCACAAAATGGACCAATAACGTGACAGCTTACATCTCGCCTAGGCGAGGACCTGTGTCTTCCTAATCTCCCTCCCCGTTGGCTCTTCCCGCCTCTACCCCCCCTGGCCCCACCCCTTAACGCCGCACTCCCCCCCCACTGACCCCCTACCCCACCTGACGCATCCGATCATCCCGCCCAACAAGGCTAATCCGATTATGGGTGGAAGATATTGACAAGAGCCGGGGAGGACACGACCGCAGCAGAGGCCGCCTCAGGGATGAATGGAGGACATTTGCGGGTAAACTGATAGGTGGGCATTCACCCCTACCCCTAACCCACCATCTCGAGCACAACGGTACTGTGAGGCAATACTGCCGCGGCTAAGGCTTGTCTTGTCGTTCTAAAGTGTCGTGCTGTCGTGGTCAAGGGACGTACCCCCCGCATTCTCCAGGGTCGTCCTGTCGTGGTCAAGGTTCGTACCCTTACATACTCAAGGGTCGTCCTGTTGTCGTGATCAAGGGTCGTTCCGTCATGCTTAAGGGCTATCTATACTGGTACGGTTGTGCTTAAGGATCGCAACGCGTCGTGCTCGTGGAGGTGGGTTGGAGTTAATAAAAGCTAATGTTACTGATTAATGATACGCGTTAAGACCCATATGGCATCATTACGCTAATGAGCCTGGTCATGAAAGGTCTCTCTCTCTCTGAGGGACCCCATTTGGCATGCTGATTATCGGAGATACTAACTGCTATAATAACAAGTCACCCACCTAACTGCCTGCCTTGCGACGCACGCCTGTTTCATGATCACATTATTGGTTGTTTATAATGTTAAAATAACTTATTGAGATGTTCTGCCGTCAGAGTGTGTACATACTATCTTCTCACCCAATGATAAACGAATAATGAAAAAAAATGCTTCATTAGAATCGTTACGGCAAATCTTTGCAAATACTCATCAATACCAGAAATATATTTACTTGCCCTGGCCTTGACCTTGGAATCAAGGATTGCACACTCGTGCCCCGCGGCGTAATCAAAACTATATATAACCTTAATCCTTGCTGTTTATGCCGGAGCAGTACAATCACAATGGATAATGAGCTTAACTGAATAAACATCCGTTATGTGATATACCCACAATGTCTAAAAACAAGGCTTAAGTGACACTTATTACTTTACTTACGCGAGGCCTATTAACCTATAAATGATACGCAACCTAAGCAGATTTATTCTTAAGAGACCAGAAAGCTTCAAAGCAAGCATGCGTTAGGCTGTAATATACGAAACATTATTTTTTTTCTACCCATCAGCAATGTTAACACCAAAAACATTCATACAAACCCACAGCATCGATTGCCTCCCGAGATAAGACATCGACCAAAGACAATGGGTTCCGAGCCATAATAGTCCGTAATTGCTTTTCCAGTCTTCAGGGTCTGAGTCCATTTCAAGTCGTAATTTGAGTTAGGTTGGATTGGATGATGCCTGGATCTTGTTACTCCCGGGGTTAAGTAAGTTTGGTTCTTCTAAGTTATGTCAATTTGTTTACAGCTAAGTTCAAAGGGTCATTTGCTCACACTTCGTTACGTTAAGTTATATAACGTACTTATTACGCGGCTAAGATTAGAATAATCATAAATGGTAAAATTGGGTCACATCTTGCTAGCCTGCGTTTGCGCTAGGTATGATTAGGTTCCGTAACGCGATATCCAGTAACATAAGTTGCTGTAAATCAGGTCATATTTGTTTAATTAAAAAAGGTAGAATTATATTTGGCTACATAATAATTCCTAACCTTACCATTGTAACCACAGCGAACCACATCTAACCATTTTAAAACTACTGTGTTGAAGTGGTTAGGTTCTAACTTCATCTCGCTGTTGTGAATTTTCCCTGCTAATTACAAACTGCTAACTCACTTTGCAGTTTGCTTCCTGCCTACACACAGCAAAGCTATGTTTGACGTCACTGCCATTACTTACGTACGTTGATCTTTTACCAACGTATATACAGTGAACCTTACCCAACCCTCACCTAAAAATAGGTATCATTAAACTAAATAAGCTCCACACTCGAATGAACATAACAACATTAAGCCACAATAATTCCAAAGCAATCACCTGTAGTTCTCATGGTATCATATTTTCACGTGAATACCATCATTAAGCGTCCAATTATAATCATCGTAATTATCACGCATTCTCGTTATCTTAATTTAAAGTAGTGACCGAAAAATAAAATCCACTTCAAAGACTAATGTGATATACTCGACATATTATTCATTGAAGATTACACGGTAAATTATTAATAGTATAACAAGTACCAGTTTATAAGTTATTTACTCGAAAAAAGTATTAATCTTGTAATTTAATATTTCCGTGGCGCACTCACACCACAGTGCATTTTCAGTGATTAGTCCAAATCATTCACAGAACATACTGGCCATTTTATTCGACCCAGCTAATAACTACTCATAATCCACCTTAACTGGCACAGTTTGGTACCAGTGTATTATCAATTAATATAGAGTTTACTCAGATAAAGAGACCATACCTTCAATTTGAGTCCGATAAAGTGTAAACGCATCCAATATCAATCTCCTTTTTCGCGTCACGTTTAAAAACCTCGACATCACGGCCACTTCTTTCGGAGACTAAGCGTCGATTTCGCCTATTTTATCGCCATTCTTCATCTTAAACTGCGCACCACTAGCACTACGAATACTCAGAAAGTCGCTTTACGAAATCAGGCGCCTGCCTACGGTATAGTTTTACAATTTAAAATCCGAATTAGTCGTCATACGTCTAGTTCCAGCAAGACCATAGGGCGCCAATGTTGACAAGCGGCAGCAACATGAACTATACCATTGTACGAAGACGGAAACCTTTATCATTACCATTACTCATGAGCCACATATATCTATATCTATATGATTTGAATATTATCTATAAGACTTGAAGGTGGTGTTAATGATCTTTTTTTCATCGTTGGTGGATGTGGTTTGACGCTGACGTCATTAATTACTTTGGCAGTTGAAAAGTCGGAAGCCCGACAACAAACCCACTTATCATTATTATCATCATTATTATCATCATTATTATTCATACTTATCATTATCAAAGGCTCCACTCCACGACAAAATCTTCGACAAGGGCCCTGAGGGACAAATAAAGGGCAAAAGACTTAAAGAAAAAAAATTAGGAAGTTGGGAAATCTTGTCTTTGTATTTTGTCAGTCTATCGTATTTAATGTACTCTTTGCTAATATCAACTAGAATCAGTATAAATGTAGCATGCACAGGCCTATTTACCTCTTATGAAACTATTAGATTATTAGGCCCTCAAAATATGATTATTTTATCTCGAAACTTGATTCATTGCTTCAATAATTCCATATCAAACGTATTTTGCTTCGTGCTCAGGTACCTGTAACAGATGATGTTATTTTCGCAAGTCAGTGAAACAAATTCTAAATATTTTGAAGAAAAATATAATTTACGTATTCCTGTAAGTAATGGACTAGGCAGATAGCTATAATTACACTGATCATTAAATAAAACCATTGTATTTTTTCAGCTTTGACGAGAGATTGAAGCGATAAGGTTTCAAAGTAATTACTGGCATATGCTCTTCTGTGTATATAAACAGATAATTGAGTACGTCACCTCTTGCATGGATCAAAATGGCGGTGTTAGCCTAGACACTAAATCTTTCTTGATATCTTTCGTTAATATGAGGCTTCAACAACTTTAGCAAAGTTAGAGAGCGAATTGCAGTGGACTGTATCCTAAATGTATGTTTGTGTTTGTGTGTGTGTGTGTGTGTGTGTAATTAATGGCCAGGACTAAGCTTGACACGAGCTCATGTCAATGACAGCCCGTTCACGGGTATGCCATTACTGACACAGGCCGGGTGGAAGTGCTTAGGGTGTCATTTCTGGCACAGTGTAGCAGCACACGTGTATCTATAGTGTAATGGGCTCTTGGGTGTTTATGTTGTGCAAAATGGATGAATTACTTCATCCCAAACTAAATCTTGTAACGTACGAAGGAGTTTTAAAGAATAACCGATGAAACAATATTGTATTTTACGTGAGTGGATTCGCTTATAAAGCAAGCAAGCCACTTCCAATAAATCTTCATTATTTCACCGTACTTTTTTTATTACTATAGCATGCCCTCTTGAAGTCACTGTCAATAGACACGTTAATTTCCTGGCCATTTAAAGTTCTCGTTTTCTTCCCTGCTACATAAACAGCTCTCCAAAGTTTGAGTAGTTTGAGTAGCCTAACTAGTTTTGTCCAGTTTTCGGTAAAATATTCTTTTCTCTGAAGTAATTTCACTGCTCTTCAGTGAAAGATAAAATAATAGAACTACTGAAAAATCAGGTAATGAAAATTTAATGGAGTAATTGGTCTGAAATACCCCAACAGTTCATGCCTTGGAAATGATGCCAATTATCTTAAATGTTACTCACGTATACGTGAGGTACAGGGACTTGGATGTTGAAGAAAATACCATCTAACAGATCATTACCATTAATTACCCAGCGGACTAATCACCTTTTGACACTTTCAAACGCAGTACTTCCAAGCATAACAGCTTGTTAGGTTCATTAAGGTCGTCAACGTCCTTACATAACCACCAATCGAAAAATTTTAAATTCTCACGTGTTTACATAATTCCAAGACCATATACTCTTTCTGTACATACAGCCCATGCTTAGCAAATTACTTTATTTCATAAGTATGCTGCTAACACAAGGGAAATAAGAGTAAATCTATGTATATGCATATATGCAAAAAAATAATAATCTTTTTTTTGTAAAATCATCAAAAGCTAATTACGAATATACTTCAAATAAGATCATAAAAATATCTTATCAAACCCTCAATAACTGAGCCAGTTCTGTAATCAACTGAATAATTCAATACGTCAAACGTGATTTTACACATCGGAATCGTTTCATTAATTATTTTTGAGGTAGGAATATGATCCGGGGCATAATCTGCTCTCTGCTTTGAACGTGTTGGATTAAAAGGATTTTTTCTTTTTTTTTTTTTGGGGGGGGAAGGCCAGTCTTATGCATGTAGGTAGTAGTTGGATGTAGGTAGACACCTACCAGGGAGGTTCTATATTTCCTGTACTAGTGTGCCAGAACTTCAGTGGTTGTCAAGTTGCACTCCTCTGACCCAGGTAGCAGTCTTTTCTTCCTGCTTCACCCACACGTGGACTACTGTCACTGTCCACAAACATGCAATCTCTCCTTCTCACACAATAACACTTAATAACACTCAGCTCACTTAACTCATTCTTCGTAATTCTAATTTTTCCCAGCGGTGAGAGCTAGGCGTTAGCCCTGCCTCTTGGTAAAATAGCAGGAGCAACAGATTGAAGTAGTAGGTAGGAACAGTAGACAGGAGCATTGGGTAGAAGTAGCCTTTAGGAACATTAGGGAGGAGACTCTGCCAACACTGCTCTAGACTTGCCCTCTGCCAGTGGCCTGTTAAGGATGAGGCGCTAATGACTAAGAAACAGCACTGGAGTTCACTAGTTATGGAGACTCTGTTGCCGTGACCTCCCCCTTGAGGAAGTTCCTGAAAGGAACAGGCGTCAGATAGATAGAAAGATAGATAGATGGATAGATGGACAGATAGAGATATAGATAGATAAAGATAGATAGACAGATTGATTGATTGATAGATACTCTAATGCAAATAACTTTAGATTTTTTTAATCACTATTTTACTATGTGCTGTAAACTACCCATATTCGTCTTCATGAGTAAACATGTACGAAGACATTGTAAACAATTCATACCAATAATCACAGAGCTGGATAATAATAATTAAAATAATAATAATAATAATAATAATAATAATAATAATAATAATAGTAGTAGTAGCAGTAGTAGCAGTAGTAATAATAATAATAATAATAATAATAATAATAATAATTCCAAAAGCCATCTAAACAGTTAACTATCAACATAAGCAGCAGTAATTATTCTACTTACACACTTAACGTTACTTACATCTACAAGTACAAAAGGTAGAGTGAATTCCTAATTACAGACACGAGACTTAATATTTAATGGAGACAAACAAGTAATGTTTTCTGGTTGGTTGGTTCTTACGGGCTTAGGCCTTACTTAATGACTACCTGGGTCGTTAAAGATGACAACATCATTTTCAAACTACCAATCGAGATCACTTTGAAACACCTTCTTCAGGTGTTCAGTATTATTCTACGACCATAGAGTGTGTTTGTATGTATGGTTCTTCAATCAATGACATAGGGGGTCATTTGATAATAATAAGAAGGTATTTTTGATAGAGTTACATTAGGCTGGGTTAAATTGCGTTAGTTGGTTGTTAATTTTAAACACACACACACACACACACACACACACACACGCATATATATATATATATATATATATATATATATATATATATATAT
>JAYMFT010067904.1:0-14679 GCA_038088735.1 Panulirus argus
TATATATATATATCTATATATTCGCCATTTCCCGCGTTAACGAGGCAACATCAAGAACAGAGGACTGAGCCTTGGAGGAAAAAATCCTCACTTGTGTGTATGTGTGTGTGTGTGTGTGTGTGTGTGTGTGTATGTGTGTGTGTGTGTGTGTGTGTGTGTGTGTGTGCGTGCCGCGGCTCACAATGAGTATGTTCTGCTCTGCTAACGCCTCCAGAAGCCTGCCAACAAACCCATAAGATTCACTTAACGGAAGGATCAGGTTGGGTTAAGTCAGGTTAGGTTCCTGTGACGTCGTGCGGTATATTAGGGGTAACTAAGTATTAGACAAAGGCGACAGATGCCCCTCGTGCCGCTGGTGTCCTACACTGATCTGGCTGTTAGAATAGGGCTAGGGTCTACGTACATGTAGCACGTCGCCTGGAACAGTGAACGCTACATAAACCAATGTCGTAAACTGAGTGTCTGTTGTCTCGAGAACTTACCCCGTATGCAGTTTCTCTCCTCCCACATTGTGCTATACCATCACCATCAACGGTGGCATCAACCCTCTGCCGATGGAATGCAAACTCTCAGCGTCGTAGTGCCACCCAGGGTATCCCAGGGCACTCATGGATGTTAATGTGTAGTCCCTCTGTACGCTCTGTGCTAAACCCACGCCGTCATAAACACTTGTTTCCTCGAGGCCAAATTATGCAAATGTTCACATGTGACCGTCACACTATATCATTATGCTTCATGTCTCTGCTGTTGTCCAGACCTCCCTCTGAGCCTCGGCTGTATCTATCACTAGCAGGCCAGCCTGACCTTGTACTCCGTATACCCAGTGTGTGAGGTGTTGTCACGCTCTAGTGTCATGTTTGTGTACTGGGACCAAGGCTGATGTCTTGTGTAATGGGACCAAGGCTGATGACTTGTGTACTGAGACCAAGGCTGATGTCTTGCGTGCTGGTACCAAGGCTGATGTTTTTTGTACTGGAACCAAGGCTGGGACCAAAGCTGATGTCTTCTGTACTGGGACCAACTCTGATGTTTTGTGTACTGGGAACAAAGGATGATGTCTTGTGTATTGGGACCAAAACTGATGTCATGTGTGCTGGGACCAAGGCTAGTGTCTCGTGTAATGGGACCAAGGTCGATGTCTTGTGTAATGGGACCAAGGCTGATGTCTTGTGTGATGGGACCAAGGATGATGTCTTGTGTACTGGGACCAAGGCTGATGACTTGTGTACTGGGACCAAGGTTGATGTCTTGTGTGCTGGGACCAAGGCTGTTTTGTGTACTGGGATAAAGGCTGATGTCTTGTGTACTGGGACCAAGGCTGATGTCTTGTGTGCTGGGACCAAGGTTGATGTCTTGTGTACTGGGACTAACGCTGATGTCTTTTGTATTGGGACCAAGGCTGATGCCTTGTGTGCTGGGACCGAGGCTGATATCTTGTGTACTGAGACCAAGGTTGATGTCTTGTGTACTGGGATCAAAGCTGATGTCTTGTGTGCTGAGACCAAGCCTAGTGTCTTGTGTGATGGGACCAAGGCTGATGTCTTGTGTGCTGGAACCAAGGCCGACGTCTTGTGTGATGGGAACAAGGCTGATGTCTTGTGTGATGGGACCGGGGCTGATGTCTTGTGTACTGGAACCAAGGCTGATGTCTTCTATACTGTAACCAAAGCTGATGTTTTGTGTGCTGGGAACAAAGGCTGATGTCTTGTGTGATGGGACCAAGGCTGATGTCTTGTGTGCTGGGACCAAGGCCGATGTCTTATATGATGAGACCAAGGTCGATGTCTTGTTACTGGGACAAAGGCTGATGACTTGTGTCCTGGGACTAAGGCTGATGTCTTTTGTGCTGGGAACAAGGCTGATATCTTGTGTACTGAGAATAAGGTTGATGTCTTGTGTACTGGGACCAAGGCTGATGTCTTATGTGCTGGGACCAAGGCTAGTGTCTCATGTGATGGGACCAAGGTTGATGTCTTGTGTGATGGGACCAAGGCTGAAGTCTTGTGTGATGGGACCGAGGCTGATGTGTTGTGTACTGAGACCAAGGCTGATGTCTTGTGTGATGGGATCAAGGCTGATGTCTTGTGTGCTGGGACCAAGGCCGATGTTTTGTGTGATGGGACGAAGGCTGATGTCTTGTGTACTGGGACCAAGGCAGATGACTTGTGTACTGGAACCAAGGCTGATGTCTTGTGTGCTGGTACCAAGGCTGATGTTTTTTGTACTGGAACCAAGGCTGATATCTTGTGTGTTGGGACAAAGGCTGATGTCTTGTGTACTGGGACCAAGGCTGATGTCTTGTGTGCTGGGACCAAGGTTGATGTCTGGTGTGCTGGGACCAAGGATGATGTCTTGTGTAATGGGACCATGGTTGATGTCTTGTGTATTGGGACTAAGGCTGATGTGTTATGTATTGGGACCAAGGCTGATGTCTTTTGTGCTGCGATCAAGGCTGATATCTTGTGTACTGAGACCAAGGTTGATGTCTTGTGTGGTGGGACCAAGGCTAGTGTCTCATGTGACAGGACCAAGGATGATGTCTTGTGTGATGGGACCAAGGCTGATGTCTTGTGTACTGGGACCAAGGCTGATGTCTTATGTGCTGGGACCAAGGCTAGTGTCTCGTGTGATGGGACCAAGGTTGATGTCTTGTGTAATGAGACCAAGGCTGATACCTTGTGTACTAGGACCATGGTTGATGTCTTGTGTGCTGAGACCAAGGCTGATGTCTTGTGTGCTGGGACCAAGGTTGATGTCTTGTGTACTGGAAGCATGGCTGATGTCTTCTCTTATGGGACCAAGGCTGATATCTTGTGTACTGGGACCATGGCTGATGTCTTGTGCGCCGGGACCATTGCTGATGTCGTGTGTGCTAGGACCAAGGATAATGTCTTTTGTGCTGGCACCAAGGCTGATGTTTTGTGTGCTGGGACCAAGACTGTTATCTTATGCGCTGGAACGCACGCTGATGACTTGCGTAATGGGACCAAGGCTGATGTCTTGTGTGCTGGAAACAAAGCTGATGATTTGTGTACTGGGACAAATGCTGATGTCTTGTGTGCTGGGACCAAGGCTGATATTTTATGTACTGGGACTAAGGCTGATGTCTTTTGTGATGGGACCAAGGCTGATATATTGTGTACTGGTCCAAAGGCTGATCTCTTGTTTGATGGGATCAAGGCTGGTGTCTTGTGCACTGTGAGAGCAAAGCTAATGTCTCGTGTGATGTCTTGTGTGATGTCTTGTGTGATGGGACCAAGGCTGATGTCTTGTGTGCTTGGACCAAGGCTGATGACTTGTGTACTGGGACCAAGGCTGAGGTCTTGTGTTCTGGGAACAAGGCTGATGTTTTGTGTACTGGGACCAAGGCTCATGTCTTGTGTGCTGGGACCAAGGCTGATGTCTTTTGTAATGGGACCAAGGCTGATGTCTTGTGTAATGGGACCAAGGTTGATGTCTTGTGTGATGGGACCAAGGCCGATATCTTGTGTACTGGGACCATGGCTGATGTCTTGTGTCCTGAGACCAAGGCTGATTTCTTGTGTTTTGGGACCAAGGCTGCCATCTTATGCGCTGGGACGCAGGCTGTTGACTTGTGTACTGGGACCAAGGCTGAGTTCTTTTTTACTGGAACCAAAGCTGATGATTTGTGTACTGGGACTAATGCTGAAGTCTTGTGTGCTGGGACGAAGGCTGATGTCTTGTGTAATGGGAAGGCTGATGTCTTGTGTACTGAGATCAAGGCTGATGTCTTCTGTACTGGGACCAAACCTGTGTTTTGTGTGCTTGGAATAGAGGCTGATGTCTTGTGTATTGGGACCAAGGCTGATGGGCTCTGTACTGGGACCAAGGCTGATGTCTTGTGTGCTAAGACCAAGGCTAGTGTTTCGTGTGATGGGGCCAAGGCTGATGTCTTGTGTACTGGGACCAAGGCCGATGTCTTGTGTGATGGGCCCAAGGCTGATGTCTTGTGTACTGGAACCAGGGCTGATGACTTGTGTACTGGGACCAAGGCTGATGTCTTGTGTGCTGAGACCAAGGCTGATGTTTTCTGTACTGGGACCGAGGCTGATGTCTTGTGTATTGGGACAAAGGCTGATATCTTGTGTGCTGGGACCAAGGTTGATGTCTTGTGTAATGGGACCAAGGTTGATGTGTTGTGTACTGGGACCAAGACCGATGTGTTGTGTGCTGGGGCCAAGATTATTGTCTCTTGTGATGGGACCAAGGCTGATGTCTTGTGTGATGGGACCAAGGCTGATATCTTGTGTACTGGGACCAAGGCTGATGACTTGTGTACTGAGACCAAGGCTCATGTCTTGTGTGATGGGACCATGGCTGATATCTTGTGAACTAGGACCATGGCTGACGTCTTGTGTGCTGGGACCAATGCTGATGACTTGTATGGTTGGACCAAGGCTGAAGTCTTGTGTAATGGGACCAAGGTTGATTTCATGTGTACTGGAAACAAGGCTGATGTCTTTTGTAATGGCACCAAGGCTGATATCTTGTGTACTGGGACCAAGACTGATGTTTTTTGTGATGGGACCAAGGCTGATATCTTGTGTACTGGGACAAAGGCTGATGTCTTGTTTCATGGGACCAAGACTGGTGTCTTGTGCACTGGGAGCGAAGCTGATGTCTTGTGTGATGGGACCAAGGTTGATGTCTTGTGTGATGGGACCAAGGCTCATGTTTTGTGGGCTTGGACCAAGGCTGATGACTTTTGTACTTGGACCAAGGCTGATGTGTTGTGTGCTGGAACCAAAGCTGATGATTTGTGTACTAGAATAAATGCTGATGTCTTGTGTGCTGGGATCAAGGCTAATGTCTTGTATAATGGGACCAAGGCTGATATCTTGTGTGCTGGGACCAATACCGATGTTTTGTGTGATGGGACCAAGGTTGATGTCTTGTGTAATGGGACCAAGGTTGATGTCTTGTGAACTGGGACCAAGGCTAATATCTTGTGTGCTGGGACCAAGACTAGTGTCTCGTGTGATGGGACCAAGGCTGGTGTCTTGTGTGATGGGACCAAGGCTGGTATCTTGTGCACTGGGACCAAGGCTGATGACGTGTACTGATACCAAGGCTGATGTCTTGTGTGATGGGACCATGGTTGCTGTCTTGTATACTAGGACAATGGCTGATGTCTTGTGTGCTGGTACCGAGGCTGATGTCTTGTGTGTCTGGACCAAGGCTGATATCTTTTGTAATGGAACCAAGGTTGATGTCTTGTGTACTGGAACCAAGGCTGATGTCTTCTGTGAAGAGACCAAGGCTGTATAATGTCTTGTATAATAGGACCATGGCTGATGTCTTTTATGCTGGGAGCAAGGCTGATATCTTTTGTACTGGAACAAAGGCTGATGTCTTGTTTGATGGGATCAAAGCTGGTGTCTTGTGCACTGTGAGCTAAGCCGATGTCTTGTGTGATGGAACCAAGGTTGATGTCTTGTGTGCTGGGACCAAGGCTGATGTCTTGTGTGCTAGGACTAAGGCTAATGTCTTGTGTGCTGGGACCAAGGCTGATGTCTTATGTGCTGGGACCTGTGAATATATAAACAGACACATATATTAACTATGTCTGCCATGTCTGTACGGGCGAACCCGGGTGAGAGTGCAGCTCTCTAGTGGCGTTAGTGTGAGTTGCTTGTCTGAGTGGTGAGGTGTGTTTGACGTGGCATGAGGTGTCATACTAGAGCGTTACACGCTGACCTGTCAGTGTGTACCCTGCACCAGCGCCGTACAATGTGTATCCTGCACCAGCGCCGTACCATTTGTATCCTGCACCAGCACAGTACAGACTTCCCCGGTAATTGTGCCTTTCAAGCCATCTGTACTTTTAATAAACCTAGTGTGTGTGCAACCTACTGTTATCATTAACCTTCAGCAGGGCACCGTGAGTTCCCTAACAGCAGGACCAAGACTACTGTCTCGTGTGATGGGACCAAAGGCCGATGTCTTGTGTGCGGGGACCAAGGCTGATATCTTGTGTAATGGGTCCAAGGTTGATGTTTTGTGTACTGGGAAAACGGCTAATGTCTTGTGTGCTGGGACAAAGGCTAGTTTCTAGTGTGATGGGACAAAGGCTGATGTCTTGTGTGATGGGACCAAGGTTGATATCTTGTGCACAAGGACCATGGCTGATGTCTTTTGATCTGGGACCAAAGCTGATGTCTTTTGTGCTTAGACCAAGGCTGATGACTTGTGTACTGGGACCAGGGCTGATGTCTTGTGTGATGGGACCATAGCTGATATCCTGTTTACTGGGACCATGGCTGATGTCTTGTGTGCTGGGACCAAAGCTGATATCTTTTGTGCTTGGACCAAGGCTGATGTCTTGTGTAATGGGACCAAGGTTGATTTCTTGTGCACTGGAACCAAGGCTGATGTCCTCTGTGATTGGACCAAGGCTGATATCTTGTGTACTGGGACCATGGTTGATGTCTTATGCGATGGGACCAAGGCTGATGTCTTGTGTGCTAGGACCAAGGCTAATGTCTTGTGTGCTAGAACCAAGGCTGTTATCATGCGCTCGGACGCAGGCTGATGACTTGTGTGATGGGACCAAGGCTGATGTCTTGTGTGATGGGACCAAGGCTGATGTCTTGTGTACTGGGACCTAGGCTGATGCCTTTTGTGATGGGACCAAGGCTGATTTCTTGTGTACCGAGACAAAGGCTGATGTATTGTTTGATGGGACCAAAGCTGGTGTCTTGTGCACTGTGAGCAAAGCTGATGCCTTGTGTGATGGGACCAAGGTTGATGTCTTGTGTGATGGGACCAAGGCTGATGTCTTGTGTGCTTGGACCAAGGCTGATGACTTGCGTACTGGGACCAAGGCTGAGGTCTTGTTTGCTGGAAACAAGGCTGATGTTTTGTGTACTGGGACCAAGGTTGATGTCTTGTGTGCTGGGACCAAGGCTGATGTCTTTTGTAATGGGACCAAGGCTGATATATTGTGCACTGGGACCATGGCTGATGTCTTGTGTGCTGACACAAAGGCTGAGGTCTTATGTTCTGGGACCAAGGCTTTTATCTTATGCGCTGGGACGCAGGCTTATAACTTTTGTGCTGGGACCAAGGCTGATGTCTTGTGTGCTGGAACCAAAGCTGATGTCTTGTGTAATGGGATCAAGGCTGATGTCTTGTGTAATGGGAACAAGGCTGATGTGTTGTGTATTGGGACAAAAGCTGATGTCTCCTGTGCTGGGACCAATGCTGATGTTTTGTGTGCTGGGAACAAATTCTGATGTTTTGTGTATTGTGACCAAGGCTGATGTCTTGTGTGCTGGGACCAAGGCTAGTGTCTCGTGTGATGGGACCAAGGCTGATGTCTTGTGTTCTGGGACCAAGGATTATGTCTTATATGATGGGACCAAGGCTGATGACTTGTGTACTAAGACCAAGGTTGATGTCTTGTGTGCTGGGACCAAGATTGATGTCTTGTATGCTGGGACAAAGGCTGATGTTTTGTGTACTGGGACCAAGGCTGATGTCTTTTGTGCTGGGACCAAGGCTGATGTCTTTTGTAACGGGACGAAGGTTGATGTCTTGTATACTGGGACCAAGGATGATGTCTTGTGTGATGGGACCAAGGCTGATGTATCCTGGGACCAAGGCCGATGTCTTATATGATTGGACGAAGGCTGATGTGTATTGGGACCAAGGCTGATGGCTTGTGTACTAAGACCAAGGCTGATTTCTTTTGTGCTGGGAATGAGATTGATGTCTTGTGTGCTGGGACAAAGGTTGATGCTTTGTGTACTAGGACCAAGGCTGATGTCTTTTGTGCTGGGACCAAGGCTGATGTCTTTTCTAATGGGACCAAGGTTGATGTCTTGTGTACTGCGACCAAGGCTGATATCTTGTGTGATGGGACCAAGGCTGATGTCTTGTGCACTGGAACCATGGCTGATGTCTTGTGTCCTGAGACCAAGGCTGATTTCTTGTGTTTTGGGGCCAAGGCTGTTATCTTATGCAATGGGACGCAGGCTGATGACGTGTATTGGGAGCAAGGCTGATGTGTTTTTTGTTGGACCCAAAGCTGATGATTTGTGTACTGGGACAAATGCTGATGTCTTGTGTACTAGAATCAAGGCTGATGTCTTGTGTAATGGGAAGGCTCATGTCTTGTGTACTGGGATCAAGGCTGATGTCTTCTGTACTGGGACCAAACCTGATGTTTTGTGTGCTTGGAACAAAGGCTGATGTCTTGTGTATTGGGACCAAACCTATTAACTTGTGTACTGGGATCAAGGCTGATGTCTTGTGTGCTGAAACCAAGGGTAGTGCTTCATGTGATGGGACCAAGGCTGATTTCTTGTGTGCTGGGACCAAGGCCGATGTCTTGTGTGATGGGACCAGGGATGATGTCTTGTGTACTGGGACCAAGGCTGATGACTTGTCTACTGGGACCAAGGCTGATGTCTTGTGTGCTGGGACCAAGGCTGATGTTTTGTGTACTGGGACCAAGGCTGATGTCTTGTGTACTGTGACAAAGGCTGATGTTTTGTGTACTGGGACCAAGGCTGATGTCTTGTGTACTGTGACAAAGGCTGATGTCTTGTGTACTGGGACCAAGGTTGATGTCTTGTGTGCTGGGACCAAGGTTGATGTCTTCTGTAATGAGACCAAGGTTGACGTCTTGTGCACTGGGACCAAGGCCGATGTGTTGTGTGCTGGGGCCAAGACTATTGTCTCTTGTGATGGGACCAAGGCTGATGTCTTGTGTACTGGGACCAAGACTGATGCCTTTTGTGATGGGACCAAGGCTGATATCTTGTGTATTGGGACAAAGGCTGATGTCTTGTTTCATGGGACCAAGACTGGTGACTTGTGCACTGGGAGCAAAGATGATGTCTTGTGTGATGGCACCAAGGTTGACGTCTTGTGTGATGGGACCAAGACTGATGTCTTGTGGGCTTGGACCAAGGCTGATGACATTTGTACTTGGACCAAGGCTGATGTGTTGTGTGCTGGAACCAAAGCTGATGATTTGTGTACTGGAATGAATGCTGATGTCTAGTGTGCTGGAATCAAGGCTGATATCTTGTCTAATGGGACCAAGACTGATATTTTGTGTGTTGGGACCAATGCCGATGTCTTGTGTGATGGGACCAAGGCTGATATCTTGTGTACTGGGACCAAACCTGATAACTTGTGAGCTGGGAACAAAGCTGATGTTTTGTGTACTGCGACCATGGCTGATGTCTTGCGTGCTGGGACCAAGGTTGATGTCTTGCGTGCTGGGACCAAGGTTGATGTCTTGTGTACTGGGACCAAGGCTGATGTCTTGTGTAATGGGACCAAGGTTGATATCTTGTGTACTGGGACCAAGGCTGATGTCTTGTGTGCTGGGACCAAGACTAGTGTCTCGTGTGATGGGACCAAGGCTGGTGTCTTGTGTGATTGGACCAAGGCTGATATCTAGTGTACTGGGACCAAGGCTGATGACTTGTGTACTGATTCCAAGGCTGATATCTTGTGTGATGGGACCATGGTTGCTATCTTGTGTACTAGGACAATGGCTGATGTCTTGTGTGCTGGGACCAAGGTTGATGTCTTGTATGCTTGGACCAAGGCTGATGTGTTGTGTTATGGGACCAAGGTTGATGTCTTGTGTACTGGAACCAAGGCTGATGTCTTCTGTAAAGGGACCTACGCTGATGTCTTGTATAATGGGACCATGGTTGATGTCTTGTGTGCTGGGACCAAGGCTAATGTCGTTTGTGATGGGACCAAGGTTGACATCTTGTGTACTGGGACAAAAGCTGACATCTTGTGTAATGGGACAAAGGCTGATGTCTTGTTTGATGGGACCAAGGCTGATGTGTTGTGTGCTGGGACCTGTGAATATGTGAACAGACACATATACTAACTATGTCTGCCATGTCTGTACGGGCGTACCCGGGTGCGAGTGCTGCTCTCTAGTGGCGTTAGTGTGAGTTGCTTGTCTGAGTGTGAGGTGTGTTTGACGTGGCACGAGGTGTCATACTAGAGCGTTACACGCTGACCTGTCAGTGTGTACCCTGCACCAGCGCCGTACAGTATGTATCCTGCACCAGCGCCGTACCATTTGTATCCTGCACCAGCACAGTACAGACTTCCCCGGTAATTGTGCCTTTCAAGCCATCTGTACTTTTAATAAACCTAGTGTGTGTGCAACCTACTGTTATCATTAACCTTCAGCAGGGCACCGTGAGTTCCCTAACAGCAGGACCAAGACTACTGTCTCGTGTGATGGGACCAAAGGCCGATGTCTTGTGTGCGGGGACCAAGGCTGATATCTTGTGTAATGGGTCCAAGGTTGATGTTTTGTGTACTGGGAAAACGGCTAATGTCTTGTGTGCTGGGACAAAGGCTAGTTTCTAGTGTGATGGGACAAAGGCTGATGTCTTGTGTGATGGGACCAAGGTTGATATCTTGTGCACAAGGACCATGGCTGATGTCTTTTGATCTGGGACCAAAGCTGATGTCTTTTGTGCTTAGACCAAGGCTGATGACTTGTGTACTGGGACCAGGGCTGATGTCTTGTGTGATGGGACCATAGCTGATATCCTGTTTACTGGGACCATGGCTGATGTCTTGTGTGCTGGGACCAAAGCTGATATCTTTTGTGCTTGGACCAAGGCTGATGTCTTGTGTAATGGGACCAAGGTTGATTTCTTGTGCACTGGAACCAAGGCTGATGTCCTCTGTGATTGGACCAAGGCTGATATCTTGTGTACTGGGACCATGGTTGATGTCTTATGCGATGGGACCAAGGCTGATGTCTTGTGTGCTAGGACCAAGGCTAATGTCTTGTGTGCTAGAACCAAGGCTGTTATCATGCGCTCGGACGCAGGCTGATGACTTGTGTGATGGGACCAAGGCTGATGTCTTGTGTGATGGGACCAAGGCTGATGTCTTGTGTACTGGGACCTAGGCTGATGCCTTTTGTGATGGGACCAAGGCTGATTTCTTGTGTACCGAGACAAAGGCTGATGTATTGTTTGATGGGACCAAAGCTGGTGTCTTGTGCACTGTGAGCAAAGCTGATGCCTTGTGTGATGGGACCAAGGTTGATGTCTTGTGTGATGGGACCAAGGCTGATGTCTTGTGTGCTTGGACCAAGGCTGATGACTTGCGTACTGGGACCAAGGCTGAGGTCTTGTTTGCTGGAAACAAGGCTGATGTTTTGTGTACTGGGACCAAGGTTGATGTCTTGTGTGCTGGGACCAAGGCTGATGTCTTTTGTAATGGGACCAAGGCTGATATATTGTGCACTGGGACCATGGCTGATGTCTTGTGTGCTGACACAAAGGCTGAGGTCTTATGTTCTGGGACCAAGGCTTTTATCTTATGCGCTGGGACGCAGGGACCAAGGCTGATGTCTTGTGTGCTGGAACCAAAGCTGATGTTTGTGTACTGGGACCACTGCTAATGTCTTGTGTGCTGAGATCAAGGCTGATGTCTTGTGTAATGGGAACAAGGCTGATTTGTTGTGTACTGGGACCAAAGCTGATGTCTTCTGTACTGGGACCAATGCTGATATTTGTGTGCTGGGAACAAAGGCTGATGTCTTGTGTATTGTGGCCAAGGCTTAAGTCTTGTGTACTGGGACCAAGGCTAATGTGTGCTGGGACCAAGGCTAGTGTCTCGTGTGATGGGACCAAGGCTGATGTCTTGTGTGCTGGGACCAAGGTTGGTTTCTTGTGTACTGGGACCAAGGCTGATGTCTTTTGTGATGGGACCATGGCTGATATCTTGTGTACTAGGACCATGGCTGATATCTTGTGTACTAGGACCATGGCTGATGTCTTGTGTACTGGGACCAAAGCTGATGTCTTGTACGCTTGGACGAAGGCTGATGTCTTGTGTGATGGGACCAAGGTTGATGTCTTGTGTACTGGAACCAAGGCTGATGTCTTCTGTGATGGTACCCAGGTTGATGTCTTGCGCGCTAGGACCAAGGCTGATATCTTGTGTGCTAGGACCAAGGCTAATGTCTTTTTGCTGGGACGCTGGCTGATGACTTGTGTGATGGGACCAGGGCTGATGTCTTGTGTTCTGGAACCAAAGCTGAAGATTTGTGTACTGGGACCAATGCTGATGTCTTGTGTGCAGGGAGCAAGGCTGATATCTTGTGTGATAGGACCAAGGCTGATATCTTGTGTGATGGAACCAAGGCTGATGTGTTGTGTACTGGAATAAGGCTGATGTCTTTTGTGATGGGACCAAGGCTGATATCTTGTGTACTGGGACAAAGGCTGATGTCTTTTGTGCTGGGATCAAGGCTGATGTCTAATGGGACCAATGCTGATATCTTGTGTGCTGGAACAAAGGCTGATTTCTTGTTTGATGAGACAAAGGCTGATTTCTTGTTTGATGGGACAAAGGCTGATGTCTTGTGTACTGGGACCAAGGCTGATGTCTTGTGTTATGGGACCAAGGCTGTTGTTTTGTGTACTAGGACCAAGGCTGATGTCTTGTGTGATGCGACCAAGGCTAGTGTTTCGTGTGATGGGACCAAGGCAGATGTCTTGTGTGCTGGGACCAAGGCCGATGTCTTGTGTGATGGGACCAAGGCTGATGTCTTGTGTTCTCGGACCAGGGCTGATGTCTTGTGTTCTCGGACCAAGGCTGATGACTTGTGTACTGAGACCAAGGCTAATGTCTTGTGTGCTGAGACCAAGGCTGAGGTTTTGTATACTTGGCCCAAGGCTGATGTCTTGTCTGCTGGGACAAAGGCTGATGTCTTGTGTACTGGGACCAAGGCTGATGTCTTGTATGCTGACAAAAAGGTTCATGTCTTTTGTGCTTGGATCAAGGCTGATGTCTTTTGTACTGGGACCAAGGATGATGTGTGCTATGACCAAAGCTAGTGTCTCGTGTGATGGGACCAAGGCTGATATCTTGTTTACTGGGACAAAGGCTGATGACTTGCGTACTGTGACCAAGGCTGATGTCTTTTGTGTTGGGACCATTGCTGATATCTTGTGTACTAGGACCATGGCTGATGTTTTGTGTGCTGGGACCAAGGCTAATGTCTTGTGTGCTTGGACCAAAGCTGATGTGTTGTGTAATGGGACCAAGGTTGATGTCTTTTGTACTGGAACCAATGCTGATGTCTTCTGTCATGGGTCCAAAGTTGATGTCTTGTGTACTGGGACCATGGCTAATGTCTTGTGTGCTGGAACCGGGGCTGATGGTTTGTGTGCTAGGACCAAGGCTAATGTCTTGTGTGCTGGGACCAAAACTGATGTCTTGTATGTTGGGACCAAGGCTGATGTATTGTGTGCTGGGACCTAGGCTGATGTCTTGTGTGCTGGGAACAAAGCTGATGAGTTGTGTGATGAGACCAAGGCTGATATCTTGTATGATTGAACCAGGGCTGATGTCTATTGTGATGGGACCAAGGCTGATGCCTTGTGTGCAGAGACCAAGGCTGATGTCTTGTGTGCTGGGACCAAGGCTGATATCTTGTGTGCTGGGACCAAGGCTGATGTCTTGTGTACTGGGACCAAGGCTGATGTCTTCTGTGCTTGAACTAAGGCTGATGTTTTGTGTTCTGGGAGTAAGGCTTATGTCTTATGTACTGGGACCAAGGCTGATGTCTTGTTTGCTGGGACCAAGGCTGATGTCTTGTGTGCAGGGACCGAAGCTAATATCTTACGTGATGGGACCAAAGATAGTCTTGTATAATGGGACCAAGGCTGGTATCGTGTATACTGAGACTAAGGCTGACGTCTTGTGTGCTGGGACCAAGGATGCTTTCTTGTGTGCTGGGACCAAGGATGCTTTCTTGTGTGCTGGGACCAAGGCTGATGTCTTGTGTGCTGGGACCAAGGCTGATGTCTTGTGTGATAGGACCATGGCTGGTGTCTTGTGTACTGGGAGCAAGACTGATGTCTTGTGTCCTGGGACCAAGGCTGATGTCTTGTGTGCTGGGACCAAGACTGGTATTTTGTGTGCTGTGACCAAGACTGATATTTTGTGTGCTGTGACCAAGGCTGATGTCTTGTGTGCTGGGACCAAGGTGTATGTCTTTTGTGCTGGGACCAAAGCTGTTGTCTTGTGTAATGGGACTATATCTAATGTCTGGTGTAATGCGACCAAGGCTGATGTCTTGTGTGATGATACCAAGGCTGATGTCTTTTGTGCTGGGACCAAGGTTGATGTCTTTTGTGCTGGGACCAATGCTGAAGGCTTGTGTACTGTGACCAAGGCTGATGTCTTGTGTACTGGGACCAAGGCTGATGTCTTGTGTGCTGGGACCAAGGCTGATATCTTGTGTACTGGGACCATGGCTGATATCTTGTGTGCAGGGACCAAAGCTAATATCTTACTTGATGGTACCAAAGCTAAAGTCTTTTGTACTGGGACCAAGGCTGATGTCTTGTGTAATGAGACCAAAGCTAATGTCTTGTTAATGCGACCAAGGCTGATTTCTTGTATGATGATACCAAGGCTGATTCTTATGTGATGATACCATATCCTTAAACACCTCGAAAATCACAATCTTCTCTCTGATCACCAGTATGGCTTCCGTAAAGCGATATCCACTGGTGATATTCTTTCCTATCTCACTAATGTCTGGGCATCATCCCTGAAAAAATTTGGGGAATCATATGTAGTTGCCCTTGACATATCTAAGGCTTTTGACAGGGTGTGGCATCGGGGTCTCATCTCTAA
>JAYMFT010067915.1:0-14677 GCA_038088735.1 Panulirus argus
TGTATATTTTGTTTCTCTCTCTCTCTCTCTCTCTCTCTCTCTCTCTCTCTCTCTCTCTCTCTCTCTCTCTCTCTCTCTCTTTCTTACGTCTCTTCCTACCTCCTCCTCTTCCTCTTGCCACTCAGTTACGTAAACTTGCGGTAAACCTGTTCATAAATAACTACCAAAGGCGGACCTTGAAGTATATTCGTCTGGGGACATTATTTCGGGGAAATGTCTGCTGCAAGAGCTTCTGACGTTTTCTGATTTGCTTGTTGTTATGACTTCAGCAAGGAGACTGGCAGGGTCCCGCTCTGGTCCTCGTGTGTGTGTGTGTGTCGGTCTGGTTGTCTCTGAAACTTTCCGAACAATTCGGTCTCGCCAGAGTCACGTCGATGTGAAGTTTTAATAGCGGTAGAAAACTGGCGGTGGTGACAGCTTGGCATAATCATCTGCTCTCCCCAGTGCAACAGACATTGATTTAACCTTTGTTATTTAATTTCCTTGCATGTAAATTGAGCCCATTTTATGCTGTAAGATAAATTTTTCAGAAGTGACCTTTATTATGAACATGTGGGGTTGGTAAGTTACCTATTCAGATTTTTTTTTTTTTTTATAGATAGAAATCGCTTCCTGGTGTTACTAATTCCGGACCATAGTATTGCTCAGACGCTGAGGCAAGACACTGCTTTATTTAAAAACATTTACTTTGAGATATGTGTTAAGGTAAGCAAATTGTTTCGGTGAAATGTGTTGTCTGTCTGCACCAGAGCCATTGAATTGTGTTGCCGTTCCCATCTTCTACTACTCGAGTCAACATAGAGCAAAGGTTATGTAGCAAGTACTGTCAAATTAAACCTTTTGTGCCGATTGTGTAGAAACACAGGCGAGTTTTTGTAAATGTTATGAAATGCGTGGTTGTGTTGCGTGTGATATAAGCAAACCTGTGAGTGTAACCCAGCTGTTACTCTAAGGTAGTGTTGGCGGAGCTGTGTTCTGGTAAGATGATGTGTTGCAGTGTCACAGACACTCGATATTGTACAGAAGTTGAAAGACCACATATTTATGGTAGGTTGTGTAACTTAAACCGTTGTTTGTGTTGCAGACATGAAGACGGCGAGTGTTGCAGTAGATTGCCTCGCATGTTGCGTAGCAGGTGACGCTAAGACGATGAGTGATGCACATGAAGTTTTTTTTTATGATGTGTTGGGCAAGAAAGAACATTTAAAGCATTTATGTTGCTGGTTATGAAGTTTTGAGGTGTTTTGGGGATTTATATAACTCCAGTGAGCATTTGTGTTGCAGAACTGAATTCATCGAGGTTCATCGTTTCAGGTGTTGGTGGAGTACGATGACGTTGAGTGGCAGCGGCGGGAGTGGGTGCATGTGTACCGCGGCCAAGTCTTCCAGATCTTCCTACTGGAGCGGACGTTGGCATGGGCAACCCGCAAGCACCCCAGCAAGATGCGCGCCGCACCCGTCCTGTGGCCAGCTCTCGTGAGTATACCTGCCACCCCCCCCCCTTTCCCCCTCTTGTGGCGTCAGTATACCTACCTCCCTTCTCTGGCCCGGTATACCTACCTTTCTCTTGTGGCCCAGTATACTTACTTCCCTCCTCTGGTCTAGTATACCTACCTCTTTCTACTGGCTAGGTATACCTACCTTTTTCTTTTGGCCTGGTATACCTACCTCTCCCTTCTAGCCGAGTATACCCACCTCTCTCATCTGTCCGTCCCTCCTGAGTACACCCATCTTCTCTGGTTTGTCTCCGACTTGCCTGGCCAGCCTTCCCACCCGAGTATACATATATATATATACACACACCCTTCACATGTGTCCCTGATTTGCCCGGCGAGCATTTGTCAGCGTACTCCCTCGCCACCTCATCCCCGACTTATATGTACTTACACACGCGTCGCCGCCTCCCGCCGCATGTTTCCTTGACTTCAGCTCCTCCCAGTTGGCCCCCCGGTGTTTGCCACCGGCCGTAGAGCGAGCTCCTGCACCTCCGGTAATCGGCTTTGATCAGACGACATTTTGTGTGGCAAGGAGCGAGAATCTGAGCGGTCTGAAGGTGTCGCCTCTCTCTCTCTCTCTTTCTCCAGCGCCTGACAGATAGACGCACAGTAATATTGACTGTGGTCTTTGGTCGGGTACCGGGTTCGTTGGTTGGTTGGGGGGGATCAGGTCTTCCAGGAAGAGAAGGTTAATGATTTGCTGTTACTGGCAACCGGTCGCCTTTACCCGGTCACTACCCCACCACGAGTCCACGGTTGCCCACCGTGGTTAGTAAATACTGCTCAGTGTCGCACTTTTACAACAAGCATGACGTTACGGTCCTCTGGTATAATGGCCTGGCCCTTCGACCTGGCCCTCAGTGGTCAGGTTATAGGCGCTCACGGGTCGTACCGCCGTGCTCAAGGGGTCGAACCGTTGTGCTTAAGGAGTCAAGATGACCTCCCGATATTGTCATTGTCTTTGTCCCTGATTGCTTCATATAGCGCTCAAATAGCCCCGACCTGTACCAGGTCATCACAACTTACGAGGTCATCACCACTTACCAGGTCATCACCACTTACCAGGTCATCACAACTTACGAGGTCATCACCACTTACCAGGTCATCACCACTTGACCCTTTGTACTGTCACTCTTCCCGTTACCTCTTCATTCCTACGAGACATCCCAGTCAGCCGTCCGATAAGAAAAAGAAAAAAAGAAAAGTGTCAAAGATCGGTGCTCCTTCGCTTAATCTCCGCTTATCGGAAACTACACGTGTCGTACGTTGAACTGTGGAACACTGTGAGTTCGGCCAGGTAGTGTGGTTGCACCGGGAGGGTTGTCGGTGTGTGGGGGAGGGAGCCTTTCGGGTATGCAAATTAGGCAGACCCAGTGTCCGGTAGAGGTGATGGGGATTGGGGGGGGGGGACAGGGGGGATCAGGTACCAAGGAGCGGACCACTGGCAGAGACCACGGCGCTACTCTCTCGCCTGGAGTGTTGTGGCTATTGCAGTAATGTCCTCTTGAGGCGATTCCTTAACCAAATTCTCCTCCTCCTGTCTTTTCAAACCTTCGTCAGTCTGTAAACTCAAGCTGTCGCACTCTCATATATATCTGCAGCAGATGTTAAACGAGCGACAGAAGCCCCTAGGAAACCCTCTAACAGTCACACAGAAGAGCTTTATTTAATGGATGATACGATCTCTTTCGGACCCTGATCACATCCCAGAGCTCCTGTGCGCCGAAAGGATTTAAAGTTAAAATGATTCCTCTCCCTCGTCTTAAAGTTTTTTAGGGGAATCCTGCTGCATGTGGCAACGCGCCAGGTCGATTGTAGGACTCCGGAACCGAGGGATCCTGGCGGGAGGGACCGGGCACAGGTGAATGGAGAGAAATGAATACACTTATGTGGCGGCCACGGTGATAACGGAGGGGGGGAGGGGGGGGGGAAGGGGAGGGGTGAGGGGGGAACCGTGGCCCTGACGTGTGGGAAGGAATCTTGTTGTTATCTTCTATAAGGCTTGGCCGTCTGCCTTAATCTGGCGTCGCAGCCCGTCAGACCAGTCCCCCGAGGAACCTGTTCCCTGACTCATCAACATAACTCAACTCTCGCGGTGCCCGGGGGTCAGTCCCTCCGCCTTCTCCCTCCCTCCCTCACTCCCCAACACCACCAGTCAGCCGGACTTGTTCCAGTGCTTCCCTCGTTATAACTCACCCCCGCTCCGCTCCTCGTCCTCTTTCGTCTGGATTCTTCCACTCGTGAGAGTCTGGAAGAGCGTCGGCAGCCGGTTCCCTTTCTTGGCCCAGCGTGGAAACCTGTTCTTCCACTGGTCTTGGGTTGGGGAGGTGGGCAAGGTGTGTAGGGCGCCCGTCGCCCAGGAGCAACTTTTCTTGTGCGATGGGTCGGATGTCAGGGGGGGGGGTTGCTCCTGGCCAGTTATGTACGCAGGGCTGCCGTACCTGTTGGGGAAGGGGGGTGACAGAGACCCCAGGATCCATGTAGACCACCATATGTGTAGGGGTGATGTAAAGCACCCCTCCCCCACTACTTAAGTATACGGAAGACTGTCTCATCACTTCCTCTGCAGCAGATGTTTTTATCTTGATAAATAGACAGTCTGGTGATATGCCCGATTGCAGGCACTGACACACACACACACACACACACACACACACAACTTAGCATTCTTATTTTCTTCTTATCTCCTCATTCATTGCCCTCTTCACTTCCCCTCTCCCTCTCTTTCTTTCTCTTTACCTCATGCCGTTCTCTCAATCATTTATCATATTATTTGCCGAGTGATTTTAAATATATATATATATATAGCGGCCTCTCTTGAATGATGCAGAATGTTTTTGTCTGTGAAGGGAGCTTCCCAGTTGATACATAGTTAAATATCTTGTTTTTCTCTAGTAGGAAGCAGATGCCTGTTGCAGTAATGGTGTATTTAAAGATTTAGATGGTTTCGCTAATGGAAATTGGTCGGGGGGGTGGGGGTTTGACGGTAGCGTAATTACTGTGGCGATGCATTTAAGTAATTAACCAGGTAACCTTGAGCGCTCGTTAGGGTTTCGAAGCCGTGGAAAACACACCGAATGGGAAAGTTACAGATGGGTTTACTAACTCCATTATTGGGAGCATCAGAAGTTAAATTGGTTAGAGTGTGTGTCTCGGGTGAAAGACTCGGGAGTTGTTCCTCCCGTTATGTAAGAATACCAGTCCTGTAGAAGAAAAAGGAAAAAGGGAAAAAGTATGTACGTAGTATGACGCATTATAAGATAAGCTGAAGTTCATATTTAGTGTGAGGTTCCGTAGATCAGAATTACGCTGGAAATGTTAGATTGATTCAGTTCAAGGATATTGTGAATATTTTGAAGAGCGTAGACAGACTGAGGCGGAGAGGGTAGGTCTACTGTACCGTGATGAAACGTACTGGGAAAAAGAAGATATATATTGTGGTTTCAGCGCTCAGTATACATAGACAAATGGCTGAAAAAGATGTTCTGCTATTATTGCTCAGTGCACAGGAGTTACTGCGCAGTGCATAGACATGTGAGTGTACGCGTTGTGTTGTGACTACTCAGTGTACAGGCAGCTAATTTTGCAAGATGCATTTGACAGTTACAGCTCAGGCAGTTTACAGTTAATTGACGTTGCTGAAAGGCATCTGATGCAGTCTTACACACACACACACACAGTTATTCCGGGTCATCATGTCTGCCTGGATCACTGGAGTTCCGTCTGGCCCGCCACTGAGGACTGCTATAGAGGGGCGACCTCGTGGTGGTGGGGAATGGATGGGGTATGTGGGGTCGGATCGGGTGTATAGGTCGCCCTTCTTAAGCGTTGTGGGGCGCCGCCATGCGGGGAAAAAAATGAGGAGGAGGGAGGGACAGGAGAGGAGAGGGTCTTAAAGACGATGCAGTGGAGGCCGCGAAGAGTGGCGATGGCGAGCGCTGGGGCGCTTCAAGTTCACAACGCCCTTCCCTTTAACTGTTGTATGCCATATATTGTTAACCCCCACGTGGTAGCGACCGCAGTTTTGCGTCAAGTTCGGAAAGCCTCCTTCTTCTTGAGACTCTCCCGAACGAACCCATCGGTCCGAAACTTCGGATGGAGTTTTAAAGAGTGCGTGTTGCATTGGGGGTTTCCGCCTGGAAAGGGGACGAAGAATTTCTTTTGTATGCTAAAGTGTCAGATCTGGGTGGTTGGTATTTTACGTTTTTTTTTTTTTATCATGGAAAGCATCTCTGATCCTGGAACACTTGGCATGGAAACGAGGGAGATATGCAGAGGTCTGTGTTGTGCTGGAAAGAAAGATTACATAATGCACCCCAAAGTCTGAGGTCCACCACAGCCAGTGGGTTCGTCCAGCGAGGAGCAGTAAATTAAACACATTTCTGCCGTGAAACAGAGAGCCATAAGATTCCAGTACTTGTTAAGACAGAAGGATTCTCGGAACTCTCATACAGTTTGGTCTTATTCCAGCGACTGGGAGGATTTGGATATTTTCCCAATGATTGGAAGGCCTTTGTTCTATCCCAGTCAGTGATTGGAAGGATCTCTTATTATTTCCTGGAATATCTTGAGGCGGCGGTGTGGGCGGGATGAGTCACCTAAAGGTGTGCTGGCGTGAGAAACCTTCAAGAAACAATAGCTTTATGAGTAATGTTGTGTGTGCGGTTGGCCGAGGCCACTGACCTCCCTCCCAGCCTCCTGGCATTGGGATGACTCGGGGGGGGGGGGGGGAGGAGGGAAGGAGTTTCTGTGGACCATGATGGTGGAAGGGGGGGATAGGGGGGGAGGAAGGGGGAACATCCTGGGAACGTCATGCTGGGAGGGACGTCCACAAGGACCCACCACCCGAGCCCACGCAGTCTATCCACCGCTGGGAGACACTAGTCCCTGACGCTCTCTCCTTTTATGCGGTCGGTGGTGACTCTTTCTCGCTCTCTCTCTCTATCTATCTATCTATCTGTCTCTCCCACGCCAGCACTGCCATTTTGGCAGGACTTTGCCGTAGGTTCCTGATCTAGTAGTGGCTCTGGGGCTGTAATCCTTTCCAGCCATCCTCACTGCGACCGGGTGATGCTCTTTCGCCCTAACCTAAGCCAGCGGCAGCTCTGTGACGCCACACCTTAGCCAGGAATCTGTCTGTGTTTCCTTTGTGAGACAGAGATGGGGTCTGTTACCCCCTAGTGTGGCTATTGATGGGTCTGTGGCCCTCCCCTCCCCTCCCTCTTCTTGCCTGTGATGGGTTTGACGTGCCCCTTCCTTAGCCCCTCTATCGTCCAGTGGTGGCCTTGTTGCCTGCACCACGGTGGCCGTGTCTGGCGATGGTTCTGTGGCCCTGAGCCTTACCAGTGGTGGCACTTCGGCACCATTTAGGCCTGATGGTGATTATGTGGCCCTCGTCCTCTCCAGCAGTTGGCTTCGTAACGGACGAGTGGCGGGCCTGTAGCTCCGGCCTCAATCAGAGGCCGATACTGTGGCTCGTGTTGCAGTAGTGTGGCCCTCATCATGGCCACTGGTGGCGGCGTGGCCCCTCAACACACGCGCACTGTGGCCAATGGTAACTGTTTCCTTCTCCAGTTCCTGCCAGTGGCCACGCCTCATGTATCGCGCGGCTGCCGTCCTTCACACACATGTATAAACCCGACACACGACATCTTCCGGAAGCCACCGTCATCCATATGTGAAGCGACGCTTTGTCAGCCAGCCAGTCCTTGGCTTAGTTGGTGAGCGATGCTGGTGGCGTCGTTGCGAGAATGGGGGCCGAGGTCAGCGACCTGGCTCCAGCCCAGCTGGGCCGGGAGCGAGGTCAATGGCTGACGCTCCCTCCCTCCCTCCCTCCCGCTCGCCATTCAACACATGAAGGGAAAGGGGAGGAGGGGGTGGCTAGGGAGAAGGGAGGGTGGGGGGTTCTGGTTGACAGGGTGAGGCCAGCAGGGGTCAGAGAACCCCCTCCTTCCCCTCCCCTCCCCAACAATGAATATCCTCCCGAGTGCAGACGCTCTGGCTGACTGCCTTTCTATCTGTAAATAGCAACTGTGGGAAGAAGGTTTGTAATGCCCGGGTGCCAGAGTTTGCGGAGATATTTCTGTGTGTGTGAGTTTTACTTACTTACGTCTTGCATTATCGCCCGAGTGTGAATGGCCAGAGCGCACAGGTTTCCTCTCTCTCTCTCTCTCTCTCTCTCTCTCTCTCTCTCTCTCTCTCTCTCAGATAACGTGAAATTTGCGGGAAGTTCCTGTGTGGAGTTAATAGGGCCTTGTGATGTGTACGCTGCTGACACGACCGTTGTTGTCACCGCCACCGCCACCAACACAATCGCCGCCGTCACATAGTTCATCTCCATCACCTTCACCTCCATTAAGACCACCAACACATCCATCGCCATCACTCTCCACCATCAGTGTCTACACCACCGACATCAGCACTGGCAATCAGAATAACAAGACGCATCAACGTAGTCGTCATTTTAGGCACCACCGCCGTCTCCAACACCTCTCCAACACCACGATCACGACTCACCACCGCCGTCGCCATCACAGCCTCCACCACCGGCCGCGCCGCCACTAACAACCGCCCCTTTAAGCATTAAGGATTCCACCTGTTTCCTCGTGTTGAAACGTTTGTCCATGAATATTTCAGCAGGGTGCTGGAACCTGCTGCTGCCTTCCTTTGATGTTCCTCTAATCTCGTTTGTCACAGCCTCTGGCATGGCTGTCACGCCTTTCAAGAGTCTTTTGTCATTTAGTGTTCAAGAGGACGTTTGTCACGGCCTCCGGCATGGCTGTCACGGCTGCCAGGAGTCGTGCATAAGGTAGTTTTCAAAAGGACACGGGAGAGGCGGCAAGAGGAGAGAGGGGAGAGGCTGCAGACTGGAAGTGTTCAGGTTCCTGAACAGTGAATGGGTGAGGGAGAGACGATACTGCTTGCTTAGATGGACTGTAACTGTTGCTGCCTCAGGGATGTGTGGCTCCGTCTGCTTCCAATGTTCCAAGGGAAAGTGTGTAGGTTCGTTCGCTTGAGGGCTGAGTATCTGTTGCTTCTGTTGCCGGGGTGAGGCACTGGTACTTCTCGTGGTTCTGCCGGCTGGAGGTACTCAAGTGTTGTTGTTTCTGCCTGGCGTATACGCCCACCCTGTTTCTTGTAGGACACCGTGCGGAGATTTGCTATTCCTCCCACAGCTCGGGCTTAACCCAAGGTGCTGAACTGGGTCGTTGTTTCGACCAGGCTGTTATAGGCTGCAGTCAGCAGGCCCGACGTAACCACCATAGCCTGGTGGGTGAGTGGGGGGGGTGTCTAGGACCCCTGATGTTCAAGGTGTTTTCTTGTTCTTATTGCTACTTTTTATTTAAATGGTGATATTTCACAGTCTTCCATGCCCGTCGTGCCAGTAGGGAACGATTTTTTTTTAGTGTAGTTTGGGACCGTTGCCTTCCATGACCTTCCGAGTGTAGATCATAATGCACCTTTACCGAATAGGCTCCAGAGAATAAAGCCAGATTGATTTTAGACGTTCCCATTACTTCAGATCATTAAATACGTTACTGCTGGTCATGAAAGATCCTTTGCAAGCCCTATAACTCTATGCCCTGAAAAGTAACGTGAGCTCACAGCAGCATCCCATTCACGAGAATATTAGTGCGTTGAAGAGCGCCATCATTGGTTTCTCCTCTCGTTCTGAGGAGCTCTCAAGATCCATCGCGCCATCTGTCTGGAAGAGGCAACTGTTGCTTCGTTGTGTTGGCTGAAGGTGATGCCGTCAGACGGTATTACACCGACGTCTTTCTCGCACACGTGATGGTTTCTGTGTCTGTCCAGTATTCTGTACTTTTTCCTATTCAATCTCTCCATACCTCAGGGGCTGGAACTTATCCCACATGAGAAACATGTTGTTTACGGTAGCCCAGGGGAAGGCTTTGTTTGTGCCTGTCTGTCTGTAGTTCCTCCTTGTTGCCGTAAGAAGTGTTGTTGCCACGTTACCAAGTGTTACTGTTGTTAAACTTTACCAATGTTGCTGCTACTGTAACTTTTTTTTTTTTTAAGTTAATGCTCGGGCCAGGCACTGTTGCCATAGCCTGTTTGGCCACATCTATCACGAAAGCAAATCTCTCAAAGCATATCATAGGATAGAATCCTGTTGAGTGAAAGTGAGGCTTCACCGGTATGTAGAAGGAACAAACAGCATCCCACACCCGTCTTTGGCCGGTTTGAAGAAGCTCGGGGAGGATTTAAGGATGCGTAGGATTTCGGCATAAAACCAGCGTTGATGAGAGGTAAAGGATGATGACAGGAGGTGCACGTCTTCGCTGGGTCAGCGGGAGTAAGGTTGCACCTGCTGTTGCCGCTGCAGGCGTGTGTATTTTCTTGTCGAGGGAACATTGTCTCTCTTATTGTTGCTGCTGAAGCTGTTACTGCCGCTCCTTTGTGCTGCTGCTGCTGCTGTTACTGGCGATGTTACTTTCGCTGCTGCTGCTGCTGCTGATGGTGGCAGCGGCGGCGACGGCGGTTGGCAGGACACACTAAAATATGTATGGTGACAGAAGGAAAGTTAGGATAGGGCAACACAGACTGCAGAGGCCCTCATGAATTTCTCAAAAGAACAAGTGGGAGGTGGGCCTTGTGGTGGAGTTGGAGGAGAGGGAGGGGGGGGGGGGAGAACTGTGTGGGCGATACCTGGAGGTGGTGGCAGGGGTTGGTTGCCCTGTAGAGGCAGGGGTTGCGTGGTGCTAGGTGCTGTGTTGTGGCAAGGGTTGTGTGTGTGCGGCGCCGGATGCCATATTGTGGCAGGGGACCTATAGCAGGGGTTGTGGGGTGCCAGATGCTATGTTGTAACAGGGATATTATTAGCTTAAGAGGCAGGGATTTTGTAGTGCCAAAGTTCCATGTCGTGGTAGGGGTTCTATAACGTTAGTGGCAGGGACCGTGCAAGGGCAGAGTGTACACAAACGTCACGCTTAAGAAGCCCCTGTTACTCTCGTGCCGCCGGTAATGAGATTTGCCGGTGCTGTTACTGGAGTGGTAACCTTGTTAGTAATATACCGGGGCCGGGTGGGGCGGCGGACCCCAGCCCACTGTCAGATTATGTAGTATATGCTCCTGCTCCTACTGCTACTGCTGCTGACGAAGTGTAGAGCTTAGAAAATGTTGGGTGTCGTACACAGTGTGAGACGAAGAGTACATACACCGTCTGTGTGTTTGTGTGTGTGTGTGTGTGTTGGTGGGCGGGGTACGTTGCCACCTGATCACAGGGCCCTCGCTGACAGAGTGCCAGCAGCTGGAGGGATGCCAGCTGGTGGTGTAGGGGGTGGTGGTGGTGGCGGCGGCAGCAGCAGCAGGCGTTCCCCATCCCCCTCCCCCTTGGACCCTGGCTATATGAGGCACTCCGCTTTGTAGGATCCAAACACCCGCACCGTCCCACTCCTCAACGTCACCCGGATATAAAGCACCGCGGATACATTCGCCCGAGGGGATGCATCAGTAGACCTGACGGGGGCTTATTTATGAGGCAGCCTGTCACACACACACACACACACACACACGCTGACTGCCATACTGCCAGCGTTGGATTCCTCACTCCCGACGACACATCGGGAGACATATCTCATCCTCTCTCGCTTCTGCATTTCCCGAGGTGTTGGTCTGATGCCTGACACATCTTTCGAGAATCAAGAGAAAGATTCAGTTGGCGGGTCCTCATATGTTCTTCGTCCTGACGTGCACTCGACTCACAAAGCCGAATTCTCCGGTCATCAACTGTGAGGGAATGTGGATTTTAAGGCCAGCCCGAAGGAGGTGGGGAGACAAGACTGAAGGTGAGGATTCGGGGCTTCGTCTGAAGGACATGGGGAGGCCGAGCGACTGGGGAGAACGCATGGCCTCAAGGACTCGGCCCGAAGGAGTTGTGTTGGCAGTGGGGAAGAGGATGAGAGTGGCGTGTGGGAGACGGAAGCTGGACTAGGAGTGCCTCGCCAGCCGTGTTAATAGAACAAACTTTTTTTTAACGTTATTTAGCCTCCCTTCCAAGTTGGTGTGTGTGTTTTTCCCCAGTCAGTCGCGAGCGCGTGGGTTTGTGTGTGTGTGTCTGTGTGTGTGTGGTGTGTGTGTGTGTGTGTGTGTGTGTGTGTGTGTGTGTATCCTTAAAGTTAACTTGTGCTTTAACTTTACTTTTTTACTTGAGGAAGTTGGGCAGGAGGAGGATGAGATGGCGGGCGGGCCACCACCCAGACTAGACCCGACCCCGAAACAAGCGAGATTCCTCTCTCCTTTTTTTAATATTCTTTTTATTATCGTGTCGCCAGACTTGGCTCGTTGATTTCAGAAACTGGTGCAGCAAGGTAATGGAAACTTAACCAGTTGATGGAGGCTCTGGGAACTAGCGCAGCTAATCACATTAAACTCATTTGCTCTAAAAGCTCGCCGGCCATTTTGGAATATTTTTTTCTTCTTCTTCTGCTTTCGTTTTTCGGAAAATATTAAAAACATGCACAGAGACGATGTATACCAGTGAGTGTGAAGAGGCAGGCAGGCATGCATGCGTGAGGCATAGGGCTGGCCCACTTTGTTGCATGCAGCGCAAGTTCTTAACAAGAGTATGGGAAGATAAACAAAATTAGTGAAGAAGAAAAAATGTCATCGCCTAAGGGCATCGTATCCAGAAGGCTGGGGAACCGGTGGTCCCGACTTGCACATCAGACACACGCTGGCTTGGCCGGTGTGTATGTGTGTTGCTGAAGACTTCGGGCGACTGTGGTCGGCAGAGGTGTGTCGGCACCATTGCCTAGGAGTGTGTTTGTCTGGGAAAGCACTCAGGGTTGCATTGAGTGGGGATGGTTCCTTCAGGCTGGTAAACTGTCAATTGTGAGGCTTTGATGAACGCGTAACAGGAGACTGGTGACGGAGTCCTCGCGTGGACTGGTAAGGAACAGGAGGATGGTGACGGAATCCTGGCATAAAGACTGTTACGTAACAGGAGGGTTGTGACGGAAGTCCTGGCGTGGACTTTCATGCGTTGCGTTGTGGCAGGAGGCTGTTGACGAAATCTCACCTTGGACTTCCATGTTAACAGGAGGTTGGTGTTGGAATTCCCTTCCTCGAGTGTTATGTAACTGGAAGACCGTGAAAGAATCCTCGCGTGAACTGCCGTTATTACCGTGTAACCTTGTCCGTGTGTAGACACTCCATGGCAGGCCGTAATGGGCGGTGTGTGTCGGGGAAACCGAGCAGGCCCTTGCCTCTCGTCCGTCTTCACCGTCTTGCTTCCTCTTACCACCCACCCCCCATCAAACCTCCCTCGCTGTGTTTATGTTAATTAGCCTCGCAATTAACCTTCGCGTAGTTCAATACCCGGAAGGCTTCGCCCGCTTCCCGCGCTGGTCTGGTCTCGTACTTGTCTCGGGTTCGGTTTCCCGGCTTACGTGGATGACCGTTAAGACCGTTATGATAGTTTTTGTGTCCCGCGTCACGCGAGGCCGGTGTCAAGAAACGGGCCGCATGTCGGAACGTGTTTTCTGTTGCACATCCTTCAGTTTGGAAGTGTGTGTGCGCGCGTGCGCGAGTCACTCTATGAAAAATAACGCCCAAGCACTCTTCAGCATAAGTACTTTAATGAACACGTAAAGAATCATTATGAATTTTAGTGGTCAGAGGTGGTAATGATTAACTAAAATGAATGTTATTCATCAGTTCGTTTATTTTTAGAATCCATGATATCATTATTCATCTCTTGTTACGTCGCTTGTGAAGGCTCCTTTCTACTCCAGCTGCCCTGGGATCACCAACATATGCTTGAAGATTTATTTAAGAATGTTACGGCAGGTGTTGAAGAGTGGCATCCTGGTATTCATATAAATCCAAAAAGTAAATTACTTCCTGGAATTAAAAGAAATTTTATTACAGTGATCTTGTATCCTCAATGGTTTCCCGTTGCCGAAAGCACAAAACACCGTGGGAAGATTTGCACTACTCGAATGCGTTATCTTTTAATGGTCTCTTGCGACCGTGTGTAGGTTAGGTAACAGGGCTGAGTATGATGAGGCTTTTGGGCTAGCCGGATTGTTTTTAAGCTCACTCGGCGTTTGCTCAGGTGCGGAAGATCGACCCCGAGCGATCGTTTCAGCAACCTCACGTCCCTTGGCTCAGGTCGCCTTCTTCCATTTTATATCACCTTACCTGATTTTTCAAAGAATGAGTGATTAGCAGCCACGACCCCTTGGGCACGACGTCGTACGGCCCCAGAGCACGACTGCACGGCGCTTGGGTAAGGGGTCGTACCCGAGTGCTCAAGCCTACGCCATCTGTGGTGGTGTAGTTTTTTTTTTTTTTTTTCCTAGCTCGCCTTGTGCTTACATACCAAAGTAGGAAGTTATTAAACTTTTTCTCCCGAAATGTATTGAAGTTGCTGACACGCGTGCAACGGTAGCGTTTCTTTTTTGTAATATTTTGACGATTGATTAAAAATCTTTGGGAGAAATGATGCTTTTTCCCTCTAGAGGGATGGCGGGATTATATATGTCTTTGTTGTCTGTATGTTGATGATGGTATACCCTCGTCATTTATCCAAGCCCTACAGGCACTAGATACACAAACCAGATTTTGTTCATGATTTCCCGCTTTGGGACGAGGAAGCTCCGCATTGATTCTCATGTCAGGTTGAAATGTTGAAGGTCAATTCGATCCAAACAAGAGACCCCAGGTATTTTGTGCCGGAACCGGACTTGCACACCGCCATCCGTCTTGACCAGAGAACACACGTGTATTTTCCTGGGGTCATGAAAGAGTCGTCGCTGATTTCGAGGCCAGAGGTCAGAGGTCAAAGGTAAAGGCGGGACCGGAGCAGGGAAGAATTCTCCCGGGGCTGAGAGTTCCGTCTGACCTGACTTGGCCAGACTTCAGGAGTGGCTGTCGCTCCATCCTACACACAAAAACTGGAGACCTGCCTGAATCCTGCCCAGCTAGAACCGGACGTCATTGTTTGGTGGCTGTTCCCCTGGAACGGGAAAGATCGCTATTGATTAAGAGGCCAACGGGGGGGGGGATGAAGGTCAGGGTCAAGGTCGAGGGGGGGGGGGGACGGCCTCTCAACTGATGGGCCTTGCTTGTTCAGAATTGGTGCTTGTGTGTGTATATATATATATATATATATATATATATATATATATATATATATATATATATATATATATATATAT
>JAYMFT010067926.1:0-14676 GCA_038088735.1 Panulirus argus
AAAGACACCCACACAGAATTCTACATGGGTAAGATGAATGACTAATTGAATCTCAGTCCTAAGGAACGTAAAGTAAAGGGTCTGGGAAAGGTTATACAGGGAATAGATTCCATTTGCTCTTAAGGGAGAAGCAAGTAGGAAAGAATCCTGCTGTAAAAGGTTTCTTTGAGTCGACTCTACGCTGGATTTATCGCCAGAAAATCACTTGAGGGGGATCGTGAGAGAAGCAAGGTTATGGTTCTGGGGACATTCTCGAAATTGCCTCTTAAGCAGATGGACAGTGACGATAGTTTAGGAGAGATATATGTTGTATGCATTCGACTCAAGCTCGAATATTGCTTCAGTAGTTTCGTCATCCATCTTGAGGAATCATATGCAGAGATTTTGGAGAAGGCCCAGAGGCATTCAGCGGGGATGGTACGAGAGCCGAGCTGGGTGATGTATAGTGAGGAAAGGGAAGGAAGCCCTCTACCTGACCCAAGGGAAAAATAAAGACGATAGAGAGAGACTCGATAAGCACCTATATACTCCTTAGGAGGCAAAGATGAATCAGATATATGACAGGTCTTTGTACTGAAAAGGGACTCCAAAGAAAGAGGAAATGGGAAGCCGAGAAGAGGAAGAAGAGTATCAGGAAAGACTTGAAGAGGCCTGCGGACAATAGGAACAAAGCTAAGACAAGATGAAGTAGACGAGGACGGCAGTGCAAGGCTTCCAGTTCATCTCCGTTATGTAATGGTTAGCGTTACTGACTGTGATTCAGCACGAACCTATTCGGGGTCTAGCGAGCATGGGTTCGAATCCTAGGCGAGTGAATGAACACACTAGGATGAGACGGCCTGACATATCATCATTTTTGGGATTTATCTTCAGACGTATTAGCATTAACACTGAGAACACCAGAAAACGAATATAACACCAACCGGAAAAATAAATTTCATGAGTGCTTAAGTTTGGTTTTGTGGTAAATGAGGATATAAAGAGAGTAGAAACGAGACAAGAATTAGAGGAGATATAATCGTGGAAACTACACAAAACTCAACACTTTCTTTGGTGACATGAACTGGGAGATGGTGTTCAGTAGCCAGGAAGTGAAACACTGCAGTGAAAGGCTCTATGAAATCTACAGTGAAGGAGTAGGCCTAACCACAAATACAAAGGGGACATTTACAAAGATGGAAGAATATTTCAATAAAAGATGTTCAAAAAAAGCAAAAGAGCTCCAAGGAATGTCGTGACGGGGATATAGGCGACGCTTGAGCCAGCCAGCATTTATAAGGTATTAAAGAGTATGGATCGAGTATTGGAGGATTAGAAAAAACGAAAAAAAAAAGCAAAAACAATGAATAAAAGAAAAAAAAACAGAAAAATTCAAAACACTTCCATGATTTTCCCAGTAGCAAATTGCTTATTAGGGAATAGCTATACAGGCTGAGGGTTTCAGAGGGATGAGTTGTAGAGGACAATGTAAGGGTATATGAGGAACTGAATGACAAATTCAGAAGTGTTTTCACAGAGGAAGACACCGTAGCCCTAACACCAGTGAGATGAAGTGGAGAAAGTTTAAAGTGAGAGGACTGCATTAACTTACAAAGGGACTTAGACAAACTCTAATGTTGGTCTGATACTTGGTTGAATTCAGCTACTGCAATCTGTCTGACCTAACCTGTCCCCAAAGTCCTACATTAGGAGAAATTCAAAGAAAACATACTTACTGCGGGTAAAATTAGAAATGCATTCAAGTTCATGGGTAAAGAAATACTGACATCCTACTTAAGTCCGCAAATTGAAAATGTTTGTTTCCTGCACCTAAAGAATCGAAAAGAGCCATTGGAGATGGTCCAAAGAATGGCAACATAGATAGCAATAGAATCAAGAAAGCTGAGTAACAGGGAAAGACTATAGACCTTAGATTTGCCAACCATGGAAGAGAGAAAAATGACGGGGTGATCTGATCACAGCCTTTAGCTTTCTAAACCACACTGATGAGAGTTAAGTGTAAATATCTTGCGTTTGATATTAATGTGATTAACATTTAATAGTAATATACAAATGACCCAGAAAGTCAGAAGAATATCTACAAATTATCCCCCATCGTCTCCGCGTCTTCAGGTTAAAACGCACTGGCTTTAGAAACTTAAAACCATGCTACAAATTAAAGAACCTTACATGCATATCCAGAAGCTCATGGAGCGGAACAAGTCATTCACGTGCAGTCACAGTGCATAATTCTGACCCGGAGACCTGACAGTTATGAACTCGTGTGTCTTCATTCACCCTGCCTTCTCTTAAAGGCATTTCTTATCTATAGGGTCTAAAGACATCACTCAGCCTGGATGATATTATTCCTGGCCCCACAAAGGCCATCCCAGTCAGGGAACGAGTTAATGACACGCCCTAAGGACCAGCCCTTCTTGAGTATGTTCTAATTCATAACCAGAACAGCAGCTCTCCCACTTGGATTTGGTCCCAGCCATATTCTTCATCTGTTCAACTCTACGCTACTTTGGCTTAATGGCTCTGTTCCAATCAGGAGCAGGGGAATGATAGACTCATTTGCAGCGATGAGTTTCTCTAGGAGAGAAACTTTGCTCTTCTACGTCAAGTGACGATGGTACAGCCTTTCCGAAGATAACTTTTTCATTGGTGCTGTAACCACATGCAGGGGGAATCCAGTAGCACCATTCCAATCATATATATATATATATATATATATATAATAGGTGGCACCTTTGCTGCACTTTATGTAGCAGCAGTTGTGGGGTAGCAGGCAGCCACCGACCAGGGAGGTACTACCGTTTGAGTTTCGGGAGAGATATCGTCGACGGCTTAGTGAGCCAGCATTGCGGCGTTCGGTAGATAACCCCTTTCAGGCCCAGACCGGTATCATTTTCTTTACTCTGCCTCATCTGCATGCAATTTGCTGCTTTGCAACCCCATTTGACCGTCATCATGTGGTTGGGATCCACCCCTTATCCATAGCTGCTGATCTTAGACCTGGCTCTCTCTCACTACCAGACTCGGCAACATTCGCGGTCTTAATTCTAACTTTCCCTTTGCTGAACACAACCTACTTTCCTTCTCTCCCCGCATCGTTTTCTTCTCTCTAAACCCAACTGTCCTTTGCGATGTCAGAATTCCGGCGATAATCTTTATCGTTGTTTCCTCTCGAAGGATGGTGTTTGTGCCTACTGTATTTCAAAAATATTCATTGCCTTCCTAAAAGATCCCGAGTCTCCTAAGTTTGATGCTGTTTGGCTCAAAATTCTTTTACCCTCTGTTACTTTATTTTTGTGTTTCATTCACCCCTCCCACCCTCTCCCCCAATTCCTCCAACTATGTACAACTCTTCGGCTATTTGAATTCTCGCCACGAAGGTCTGCTTTCCTCACATCCGCGCGCGGAGATCCTCTATGCAGGGGATTTCGATGTAGACTACAAGGATTGTTTGAGATCTAATCGGGGTGATCCTGGTGGGACCGAGTCCATCTCTCTCTCCCTTCTTTAACTATCTGGGGCAATCTATGAAATGCCCCATCTAAGTTCCCTACCGTAACGACCACTCTTCCAGCACACTTAACCTCTTTCATACACTCTGAACCCTCCCACTACTCATACACCATATTCACTGGGGATTCTCCGTCATATCAGAAGGCAACGAATGGTATTGAATGGGGAAGCATCCGAATGAATTCACCTGAGGAGCGGGCTACCACAGGGATCAGTCCTGAGACCCATACTTGTCATCATTTGCATCAACGACCCAGACCAGGGCTGTAGAAATACTAACGTACCGAAATCTACCTAAGTAGAGAAGAACAGAACGAAGAGGAAATCTGTCATGGGCGTCTCATGGCTGAGAGAAGGGGAATTATGTCGTGGCCTTAGGGATTGTACATGATTCAGGGCACAGTTCATGGTTCAAGGAGAGGAGCCATGAGTAGGAAGAGCCATATGTCACGGATTAGAGAGAGAGAGACTTATGACTTGGGAGGAGAGTGGAGCGACGGATCATCCCATGCACGATTGGGCATCCTATCTTCTCTACAGTGGAGATGCCCAGAGAGGATGTTATCATAATTCCTCTAATCTATATCTTTTCTACAGTCCAGAAGTCCAAAGGAGCTCTTATCAGGTTTTAATGTCTGGACGAATAAATGATGGTGGAGGAGACGAGAAGCTGGAGGTCGATTACATGGCCGTCGGAGGTATTTATATACATGGTGCCAGAGCGAGTACTCATTCCATTCTCTCCACTCTAACTTCGTGAACACTGGACGCTCATAAGATAAATAAGATCGTGAAGCACAAGGCTAACAATCATGGTTTTCTATGGTTCCATGCGGTGCCATGGCTCCCAGAACCACTTTATCTTCTCTAAGTTTTCTCCATGCAACTAAACTATCTATCTCCAGTGGTCAATCTAATAACCTTTATTGTCAACTTCCTCCTTTCACACAGTCGTCCAGGCTCAGAAAGCAACTTCTGCAGTTCCTGAGTTGCTAAAAGTAGTGAGGACTTCTTGTCATGAAAAGAAAGCGTGTGTGTGTGAGTAGAAGAGAAGAGTCAGTTGTTCCATTATTTTTTTTTCCATACGTTTCATGTTCGGCATTTCTCGCGTCAGCGAGGTAGCGCTTGGGACAGAAAAAGAAATGGCCTCATTCGCTCGCATCCACACTCTAGGTGTCAGGTATTAGAGGTACAATGACCTGAAACCAGAGTCCTCCTTTACACAACCAGGCCCCGAGGTTACAAAGGGAAAGAAAAGTCACCTTTAGAGAGGCTGTATCATCAGGGAGCTTCTCACTCCAACGGAGTCTACATTTCCTTGGCACTGGAAAAAACGCAGTCTTGGGGCTGCAAGAACTGGAAAAGAGGCCATAGAGTAACTCAAGGACCCTTTCAAGAAAGAGGTCGTAGGGCAATTGTTATATATATATATATATATATATATATATATATATATATATATATATAATGAAAGAACATCAGAAACAGAGGGAAGCAAGTTATATATATATATATATATATATATATATATATATATATATATCCATCTGAGATCTTCCTTTAACACGACCTCAACTGCAACTTGATCTATCATGACGCCTTCCTTGCCCTGCCTAGTGATGAAATAACCCCAACCACTCTTCCTAAGCATATGGGTAGTTTTACATAATTATGAACCTTATCACATATAATTTTGTTAAATGAGAATTGGCTTTGAGATATATTTAAAGCATGCATAGAGCTTATGAGACCGGATTCGACAATTCTGTGTTTAAGAAATACGTAAGACTGCCTACAGGCTTAGGAAGAGTGGACAGGGTTACTTTATCACTAAGCAAGGCGGTAAGAGAGTACACAAGTATGTGTGTCTGTGTGTGTGAATTGTTTGCACCTGATGAGAAGGATTTCCTTCGTGGACCTTGTAGTGTATTAGAAAATTTCCATAAGTGAAATTATCTGAATATGTATAATGATTAACTTCGAGGGCCAGCTCAGCCGCTGTGTTTCTCTTGATACGAGTGCAGTAATATTATGATTAATCTTAACATTATCATAATCATCATTGTTTTTATCAATCACTATTCTGATTATCGTAATGCTTTTATGATCATCCTTAACCATCTACATATGTGTGCAAACACACGACAAATCGTATGAGCAGTACGCCAGAGGTTCTCGGGAAGACAATGGATTAAATCAAACGCTGGTACACACCTCAAGCGATCTCTCTACAGCAGTTCAGTTAACCTGCAGAACTTAAGGTATTGGAAGGCATATTTCTTAAAACGCATCAAGACCAAAGTCTCTTAAAGCAATCGGACGGAACTTTAACATCCTGATCGTAACGATATCGGAACCTTAACATCCTGGTTAGTGTAGCTAGATTAGGTTACTTTAAGGGTTAAGCTATTAAGGATGGTTAAGGTAGATTACTAAGCGGGTAAAAGTTAATTATAGTTACGACAACGTAGCGTTACCGTCTGCCCTTCTCTCAATTTCCCGTAACTGCAGTGCCAAGCTATAGGCAAAGACCAAGAAGTCTGTAATACCTAAATCGCCGCGGCTTTCATACTTAGGACATCTCCTTCAGGCGTGGTCGGAAGGATGCTGTAGCTGAAGCTGCCGATGAAGGCGTCTACATCGTTCGGATAGTCTGAACGGTAGAGATGACCGGAGAAAAATCACGGATAACGACGTGTATTCTGGGATGGGTAAACTAGACTCGAAGAGCAAATGGGAAACGTACTTAGGAAGACGAGGCGTCAAAATGCATAAGGAGGATGAGATTGGGTGTACTGGAAACAGCTCAGGGTGCTCCCTTTTAAGCCCTTGAGTAAGTGAAAGGAATGAGAAGATGCGTATCGCTTTTTTTTCTCTCTCAATTTTCTCTCTCTCTCCCTCTCTCTCTCTTCCCGTTTGAAGCCTTGAAAAGAGTTATAAGCTGGGCGTCCGTGGGTGTAGGTTATGTGGCACCAGCGATGACATACGGCTCGTTTCATAAATCTCACGGAACATCTCTGCCAAGTGAAGGATCTCTCCGCCCATCTTGCAAATCTACTCAAAATATGACCCATTTAGAATTAATTTAGGACGCGGCCAACGCCTCCTGATGAGTTAACACGATGTCCTCCCGTCTTGCCACAATTCCTGGTGGGGGGGGGGAGGTGTAGCTCTACTGCGGGAGTCAATAGCGGAGGCGCCCATGGTCGCTCAAAGAGTTATCAGGGCTTTAAGAAGCGTGCGGACTCAAAACCCCGGCCTAGCTAAGGTCAACATGTCCTGTTTGGGTGTCTTCTTAAATCTGGGTCGCCCTCAGGACAGTCAGACCGCCTGATTCGACGTCAAGATCCATAAAAGTCTTGCCACAGTGTGGTGTAAGACCCTTCGGACTTCACTTGTACCTACGTTACGCAGGAACTTTTGAGAGGAGCGTGAAAGCTCATGATTCCCAGAACGTCTGTCTCTCCACGTTTTGCGAGTCCTGTGAAAGAAGGGGATCCAAGAGGTTCTTTTATCTGTAGGTTCTGCGGGTGTCACTGACAGAGGGAGATGCTAAGGGGTGTTGGTTGGTGTTGCTAATGTTTTCTGACAGTGACGGTTCGATTCTTCCGTCACTATCAACTTTAGTATGCGATGAGGGAGTGACACTGCTGTCATTATCAGCTCTCATGAATAACTTGGGGAGTTAACTATCACTATCCTCTTTGGATAGAGTAATATGATGAGTCTGTTGTCGTCATCAATTTAAAATGATACGAGGGGAGGCTTTTGACTACTTGGTGCTACTAGGGGAGGCTACAAAGGGAGGCTCCTGATTGCGTGGGGTTACTAAAGTAGGCTGCTGACTCCAAAAGAACTACCAGGGAAGGCTGCAGTCTCAGTGAGTCTTACTTGGAGAAGCAGCTGACTTCAGGGAAGTAATAATGGAGGTTCCTACTGACTACGTGAGGTTCCCAGGGGAGACTACTGACTACACAGGGCTACTAGGGGAAGCTGCTAACCATATGGCGTTACTAGGGTAAGGTGCTGACTACATGGGGCTGCTTAAGGGATGAGTCTGCTAACTGTACGAGGCTACTAATGAAGACTGCTGACTGCATGGGGTTGCCAGCGAAGGCTGTTGTCAGCATCAAGGTCAGTGGAGTTACCAAGAATGACTGTGATCATTATCAGCAACTGTGAGGTCACTAGGTTAGGTTATTTTCAATGTCAGGTTTGGGGAGATTCAACAGGAGTGAATCCTTTGGGAGATATGAGGGTGGAAACTTGTCATGATGGATACTGAGAGGATAGTACTACTAGATTACCTGTCCTTAACTAAAGGAGGATGACGTCACTGCCAACTGTGTGTGGGGGGGGGGGGTTTATAATGCTATCAAGTTGGGAAGAGTGACTAGAGAAAACTGTTGGCTGCTATTACCAACTTTAGGATGTGACTTAAGGGAAAAGTTTGATGGCACCATCGGTTTTAAGGGAGTTGGTATTGGAAGGTGTTGTCTGCAGTGTGGAGTTAAGGATTCACGTCTGCCACCACTGGAGGAACTTATATGTAAAAAGTAGCTGTCGTTAACATCACAGATGCAGCCCCCCACTTATGACACAAACCCGTCATTTTCAAATCAGTCCATTTTTTTTTTTCCTTGTCGAGTAAGAACTTGAATTGCGTGCTTTTATATATATATATGCATATATGTCTTTCTTCTCATTCAGGCTGATGTCTCTCTGGATGATTGTGAATTATGGCTCTGTGGCATATTTTTGTCAGTCCTAAATAACACGCGCTATGTTTATCTCGTAATCTCCGTAATTACGGTGTGTGATATATCTTTTTAAGTATCTTTTTTATCCTCGCTTGGTGATGAGGTCATTTACATGGGAGGATTAGATTAGTCTAATTATTTCTTCTCTTTATTTGCCGATTAATCTTCATCATCTGTGGTCTTTTTTAGTATGGAGATGAAGCCGAGGCCTTTGCTAGATGAGACAGAACTCTTTATCATTCACGGTATTAGAGGCCTTCGGGTAGCTACAGCATAAGGGTCTATCTCGTAAAGCCCTCTGAGTTGGGTTAATGGAGGGCCAGTGGTCTAATCTGTGTTGTGAATAAGACCCACCGTGCCATTCAGAAGTTGCGGCAAAGTATGTGTGTGTGTGATCAGCTGTGTGACAGCTGAGACTCGCCTGTGTAACAGCTGAGACCGCCGGCCGTCGGCAAGACCTGAAGAATATGTACGAGAAAGTGACGGACCGCCTGGTCGCGGTGAGGAGAATTATATTCTTGATCATCAGCGATCGCATTTGGATCATGACTGCCTACCTGATTCGTGTCAAGAACGTTTTCTGATGGACGTTTGCAACATAGACGGTGTTATTGATCAAATACACGCGGTCAAGGTTAACAGATGTAGTTAATGATCTCAAGTCTGCTTTCCCAGTTGCCGACGTGGGATACAGTCACGTATTTGGCTTCAGCGTCTAATTTCATTCATGGATCACGTCTTACTCATGATTCCATTTCATTCACGATCGCACTTCATTCATGGTCCCACTTTATCCACAGTCATAGCTTCAGAAATTTATACCGAAAACTCATGAATGAGTGGCACGAATTTGTATGCTCGTGAAGGTCTTTATAAGAACATTCACATAATTATAACAAATCCAGAAAAGAATTATATATTACTAAAATTAGAATGAATTAGATATAACAAAAAACTGTCGAATCAACGAATGAACGTCGTAAGATTAGATGAAGATTAGAGTTACACTTTCCTTCCGTATCATCACCCCTCATAAATGAGAATGGACGTAAAAATGATAGAGTCTCACACCTGAAAAAAAACTATGAAATTTTGCGACTGAAAAAACGGTTTTCTTGAAACGCCAAAGGCAGAGAGGATGGCGATTATGAGGCTGGATGATGATTGGTCGATTATGTCGGGTTTCGGCCTACCCGCTGTTAGTACCATTAAGGCCAACAACGTCATTTTGTAGCCACCAATAAAAAAATCAAGAAAATGAACACCTTTTCTTTTTACTTGTGCTCAAGAAAATTCTAAATCCATACACATTCATACTGCCTGTACATATATATATATATATATATATATATATATACGGTCCTTGTATACACGAGGAGAAATATTTATCCACTCTTTGTAGACAAAGAGTTTGCACTTTAACCTCTGTGAAAATGCAGGTCGCTGTGTGACAGTGATGTGTCAAGGCAGGCGGGCTGTAGGACGCTGGGATGGCGTTGTCAGCAAAGACGACGATACCCATCAGCTGACACGCACACGCACACACACACTCACACACACACACACACACACACACACCCGGGGCATGCAAGCTGTCACGCACGTAGTTTGTTAAGAGGAGATGACTTGGTAAAGCACCCTGTCAATCCTAAGTTGTCGAGTGTGTGTGTGTGGAATAACCTATTTGAATAGTACATGTAAAAAGGTGAAGGAGTTTTGCTTTCATGCAGCCCCCATTCTCTTGAACATACGCTACTACTGTACATTTTTTAAGATTTCTGTATGCTGTCCACATTTACGGTTTCATCACTCCGTTTATACCATCTAAGTGTTTCTCTTACGCTATAAAGATATTGTTCTAAATCTGTGCTAACACGGTTTCCTTTTTTGTCTAATTTCTTTTCATGGTTTCTGGTTGTCCTATTCTGGCATACATATTTTCTTTAAAGGGTCCTTTCACTGTCTAAGTCAACAAACTGGTTTTAAAGTGTTAGGGTTACTCCTCGCTTTTCTCTCCTTCATGGAGAAATTTAAGGGTCCCTAACCTTTCTCTGTCAGTCAGCTCCTCTAATTATTATGCCATCTTTGTTACTCTCCTCTGGATCTTATCTGTTAGATCTTCGTACTTCTGTAAGTGCGGTAGCCAAACCACAGAATCGTTTAATCTAGGATGTGAACAGCTTGCTGAATGTTTCCTTATCCACGCGCTTGAACGTTATTCTAATATTTGGCTCTTACGTTTTCTCCAAAGGTAGGGGCTTTGGCGACAGGTTTAGGAACGATGTTGACTTCTTCCAAGTCCTCACATAGAAATTCCTGCGGCTTATTTCCTGCCGCATGATTTCAGATCGAAGCCTGCTCTCGCTGTGTCCCATCCTAATTACGTCAGCCATGTATCAGACTAGCCTCAGAGTTTGTCTAAGTCCTTTTACAAGTTTATGGAGTCCTCCTCTATTTTTTTCTTTTTTTACTTTTATCATGACCTTAGCATCATCCGCAGATATACTCACTTAAGGGTGCAATTCGTCTGATATAGATGAAAAAGAGCAATGGTCCAGTGACAACCCTGCGGCACGCCGTTGGTGACCACAACTCATTTCAAGAAGGCTTCTGTGACACTCTTTCTTTGTGATTTTCCATTAAGATGATATTCTTTCAATCAAGGAAGTTTTCCCTCTATTCTCTCCTAGAGTTCCATTTTTTTTTTGTCTGTATCCTGTATGATAAAGTATCACATACTTTCTAGTGACTCAGATACAAATAATCCATCTAGCCTTCTCTTTTGTCTACAACGAAGTTCATTCTTTCACAGAAATGTAAGACTTTAGCTGCACATGACCTCCTTTCTCTGAGACCATGTTATCTCTCTCACTCAGACAGTTTTTCCTCTGCAATGAGTGATCCATTTGGTTTTCTGATTATCTTTGCAATCACTTTACAGACCACGCTTGCCAGGGAGACCCGTCTGTAGTTCAGCTCATCCTCCCAGTCTCCTTTCTTAAAGGAGGGTAAGGCGTTTTATATGTATGAGCCTTATTAATGCCTATTACTACGTGTCTGTGCAGACAGGGAAGGAAGCTTTCCAATTGTGGATCCCCACCTCTTATTCTTATATTGTGAAATAGCTTTTCATATTTTGTATATATGGAGCCACTCCATACCTCGCTGCCACCTTGCACAAGCAGCAAGGTCCACACTGAACAACCTCTTCTCATGAGAGCACACAATGATCTTGCCCACGAACAGGGAAGCAGAGGTAATCCATAATTCCGAGGGCGTCTGTGTATACGTCGTTTTGACTCTGCTCTTGACCACAGGCTTGAATATTAAGGTCGGATCCTACTATAACCACATCACCTGTGAGATACCTTCCCTCTGTTACGCCACGAAAATTAAACGCCGATAATTAATCACTCCAGTGAACGCGTGAAAAGAATTAATAAACTTTTTCCCCCGGCGATGCACGTAACAATTAAATAAAGGAGAGACGGGCCAAGACGGGTTCCATCCGACGAAATTATAAGCTAGGAAAAGAAAGGGGAGAAAATGCTAATGAAAATGCCCAGCGAATATATAATCACATTATGGTCATCTGTCTAGATAGAGAACAGAGGAAAGTGTCAGTTAAATGAGACATGACTATTTCAGTGATCTCTTTCTCTCTCTCTCTCTCTCTCTCTCTCTCTCTCTCTCTCTCTCTCTCTCAACTTAGTAATGCTTGTAGATCTTTCAGTCTACCTATTCATCTAATCTGTCTAACTATATATCTATATTTCCTTTCATAGAGCATCTTATATATATATGATAAGAAGAATATTAAGAAAAAATAAGAAGAAAGATAATCCTCAATAGCAGTTAAAAGCAAATGATAAAGATAGCAAAGAGAGAGGAAAATTATAATTCCTTACGTTCTACCATGAGAGAGAGAGAGAGAGAGAGAGAGAGAGAGAGAGAGAGGAGAGAGAGAGAGGAGACGTGTGAAGCTGTGGAAGAGTTGGGTGTGGAGTGAGGAGGGCAGCGTGTTGACAATGTTTATGGGAGGCTGCAAGACCTTTACTGTACACTGTACGTGTCCAGCCAAGCCAGCCCCTCACACGCCCCGCTGGTAGTGAAGGCTGGCGGTAGACGTAACCCAGATGTGAATGTGTGATTATGTGGCTGGAGGGAACTTTGGGTGTTTATGGGTGTAAAGTCTCTTCGAATGCAGGGTTTGATGTTTGTAAGAATATGAATAATTAGTTTATATGAGTTTAGATTGCTTTCTGGTATGTCTTTGAGGTGGACATTGAACTGTGACGTAATGAGATACACGTCTATAATTGTTTTACTTTAATTCCATATATATATATATATATATATATATATATATATATATATATATATATATATATATTATATTTTTTCACCGTTCTCAACTTTAACGAGGTAGCACCAAGACCAGCGAAGAACGGCCTCATTCGCTCAAATCAGCACCGTTGCTGTCATCACGTATAATTCACTGAAACCTGAGCCCCTTGTCCACATCCAGGCCCCACAGAGCTTTCCGCGGTTCCACCTAAACGCATCATATGCCCTGCTTCAGTCCACTGACAGCACGTCGCTCCCTGTATACCACTCGCTCTAATTAGTTCTATCCCATGCACACTACACTCCCTCCTGCATGTTCAGGCGACCCAGACACTCAAAAGCCTCTTTTACTCGTTCACTCCAACCTTCCATCTCATTCTCCTCCTCGGTTTGCACCTTTTCCCCTGTTCCTTCCCACTTCAGAATCATGTGTGGAGTTTATACCACTGCAGTCAGTACACTTCCACAACTCTGGTGTCACAAAGGGAGCAAGATGTCGTAGTTTGTTATCATCATTTACACTGCTGCTGAAAAAAAAAGATATTATCCACTGACATTCACGATTTACATTGCTGCAGGAAAAAAAAAAAAAAGGTATTGCCCATTGGCATTCAAGGTGGAAGCTGCTCCCCAGACTGCAGTTCCAGTTGGTTAAGATGTGTTCCCAAAACGATATTTTAAACTCACCTAGATATGTAGGTCTGTTTTATTTTTCTCTCTCTCTCTCTCGGGTAGACTTCACGTCTTCAGTTGAAGTATCAACCTCCCTATCTTTCTCTGCTCTGAGACACACGCATTCCTTTTCCAGCCTCTCCAGTCTTCGTATTCTATAACTAGTTAGGGTTTCTTTAGATCTCATCTTTCCACTTCTTGTTAAGGATTGTCTTTTGTCCTTAGTCTGTCTGGTCTGCAACGGAAAGTAAGCCTTGCTATTCGATCCTCGTCCATTCTATGTGCGTCTCCCAGCCACCCCTTGTTGTAGACGTCTCGAGCTCCATCACAAGCAGTGATGTTAGGAGCTCTAGATGTAGTAGTCCTAACTTTCTTTATATTCACCCTACATGAACCTCAGGGTAGGTGTCTCGCCCTACCTTTAGCCTGCTTTTGTCTCGATCCATATATATCCCAGTGCTTGGGATCTGTACTGTGCTCATAATCATTTTTTCTTTTTACTTCAGTTTTTATGCAGTTAACACTTAAGTAGGTACGATACCTCCGCTAGGCCATTGTACATATTTTTTTCCGACACGTCTTTGATATGTCGCTTCCCGATGTGTCCGTGAATACAATCCCAAGATATCAAAAATTACTCACGACACGGCAATGTTCTTCAGCTCCTCCTCATTTTTGCTTATCACCATTGCCTCTGCCATACTTGATGTCACTGAGCCATATCGTCTAAAAGCCTTTATTCGATCTATGTACCGTTGCTTCCAGTTCCTACTTCTCATATCCCCGAACAGCGCGTGTCGCCTGAGTTCCACCAGGACTCGCGCATTGTTCCGTTCTGAGGAAAGATTACGTCTCTTATAACTTCCTGCATGAGTGCGCTAAAGAGGAGTAGCGACAGGACGCTTCACTGCTTTGCCCCACACTTAATCTTAAACCAGTTTTCGCGTTCTTAACTTGCTTTTGAACCAGACTGACACATGAGTTCTGCGTACCTTTAATTGCTGTCAGCAGCTTGCCGCCAACTCCGTAGTCTTCGAGACACCTCCATAATTTATCTCTGGGCACCGAACCGAATTATTTTTTTTTTATTCTCTCTCTCTCTTCAGCTCGACGAAAACGGTATCCAGGGAACATTAGACTCCCTTCCCCTATGCCGCCGAGAGTAAATGTTGCTTCTGTCACACCGCTCTCAGCTGCATCGTTACACACATTGCTACGATACAAGCAGCAGTTCATTGATGGATATGCCTATGTAGTTTTCACTATGATAGACGTTACCTTTATTCAGTATAATATGATATAACGTAATAATATATATATATATATATATATATATATATATATATATATATATATATATATATATATATATACACAAAAACACACA
>JAYMFT010067937.1:0-29049 GCA_038088735.1 Panulirus argus
GTAGGCCAGTACTGCTGGTGTACCAGGGATGGTAGGCCAGTACTACTGGTGTACCAGGGATGGTAGGCCATTTCTGCTGGTGTACCAGGGATGGTAGGCAAGTACTGCTGGTATACCAGGGATGGTAGGCCATTTCTGCTGGTGTACCAGGGACAGTAGGCTTGTACTGCTGGTGTACCAGGGGTGGTAGGCTAGTACTGCTGGTGTACCAGGGATGGTAGGCTAGTACTGCTAGTGTACCAGGGATGGTAGGCCAGTACTCTTGGTGTACCAAGGATAGTAGGCTAGTACTGCTGGTGTACCAGAGATGGTAGGCCAGTACTGTTGGTGTACCAGAGATGGTAGGCTAGTACTGCTGGTGTACCAGGGATGGTAGGCCAGTACTGCTGGTGTACCAGGGATGGTAGGCCAGTACTACTGGTGTACCAGGGATGGTAGGCCATTTCTGCCGGTGTACCAGGGATAGTAGGCTTGTACTGCTGGTGTACCAGGGATGGTAGGCCATTTCTCCTGGTGTACAAGGGATGGTAGGCCAGTATTGCTGGTGTACCAGGGATGGTAGGTCATTTCTGGTGTACCAGGGATGGTAGGCCAGTACTGTTGGTGTTCCAGGGATGGTAGGCCAGTACTGCTGGTGTACCAGGGATGGTAGACCACTTCTGCTGGTGTATCAGGGATGGGAGGCCAGTTCTGGTGGTAGTGTTGGTGATGGTGAAGGAGTCTAGTGGTAATGGTGGTTGTGGGGCTGGAGCATTGTGGTAGTGGTGTTGAAGGTGATGGTGCAGGAGCATGGCGGTAGTGGTGGAGATGGTGAAGGAGTATTGTGGTAGCAGTTGAGGATCATGGTGGTTGTGGTGTACGACCATGGTGGTAGTGGTGATGATGGTGCATGAGTCTGGTGGTGGCGGTGCAGGAGGATGGTGGTGGTGGTGGTGGTGGTGGTTGTTGTGGTGCAGTAGCTTGGTGGTAGTGGCGGTGATGGTGCATGAGTCTGGTGGTAGCGGTGCAGGAGGACGGGCTGGTGGTGGTGCATGAGCACAGGCGCGTGCCACTTCCACCCGCTACTTTGATGACTGTAATCCCATTAAACATGAGTGAATCGTTTAATAATTCACCAGAGGCAGGAGCAGCAGCAGTAGCAGCAGCAGGCAGACATTATTGACCTGCAACCTTCATCTTGGGCGTGACCGGTTACTGCGTGGCGGCAAAGGTCACACAGGAAAGGTCTCGGTAAGGTCACGGCTCCAGCGGGTGGGGTGGGGTGGGGTGGGGGGGGGGGGAAGAGTACGAGGTGCGGGCGGGCGGGTTAAAGTTACACCAGCAAGAGAATGTGACCCCCAGCTGACCCTCCCCTGGTCCTCAGCAGCCCCAGCATATCATATATCCCAGTAATACACGAATCCGTCATCGCATACAATAAATACATCAACGTACATACAAGATAAACTGGGACGTTTGGTTCGTGTTAGAAATATTCATATATCCTGAGACGTGCATAAGATGTCTCCCACGACCACTCCTGTACGACAAACGACCCCCCGGGGACCACACCAGCATTCCTCCGTGTTCCAGTCTTGAGCTGCCTCGGCGGAGCGAACCAGGAACCCGGCGGCGCCGACCTCCTCTGCTTGAGGAGACACAGCGAAATCTGGCTGGGGAGGCGCAGGTGTGAACCCATCAGGGGCAGACAGGTGCGCGTGACTGGCCCGCTACAAGTCCGGTCTCAAAATTCACTCTCAGTAAACTTGATCTTGTTCAACACGACGTGACTGTGTGCCGGGAAGATGGCAGAGCTGCACGGAGGTCCTCCCGCCCTCCGTGTCCTACCTCGTCTGCTGCCGTCACATTCCCATCCCGGGGGCTCTGCACTCTCATAGACCTGGGAACGCCTGACGACTGGTCTACAGTACACCTGGAGACGCCTGAAGTGGTCTGCAATAGGCCTAGAGACGTTTGAAGTAGTCTACCAAAGACCTAGACATGCCTAAAATAGACTTAGGGACGCTTGAAATAGTCTACAACAAGCCTAGAGAAGCCTGCAATGGTCTTGAGTAGGCTCAGGGATGCTTACAACGGTGTCTATCGTCTACCTTCGTCAGTAGAAACACTGGAGGTGTCCTGAGGCTACACATCACCCTTCCTGGAGTACTTCAGCCCACTGGAAACACCGGGGGGTGGTGACTCACGCATGGGGTTGGGGGGGGGGGAAACCACGTACTGCAGTCACACGTCATACGAAGAAACCAAAGGTACGTGAGAGTCTACCGTGCTTAAGGACACGGACACCTCCCAAGTACGTTGCCCTCGCGCTGCATCGCTGTCCCGGGTCGACTGTCACGGGATCTTTCACCTCTGCCCGTGACTACGTACAGCAGAGACAGCCCGGGTGATGACCTAACACCCAGCGGCTTGACTGGCTGTGCTAGGGAGAGGATCGAGGTCAGCCAGGCTGACCTGGGGGTGTGGGGGAGTGTATGGCACAACCAAGAGGGGTGTGAGTATGGCAGGTGTCGCCCGCCACCCTGCACACACACACACACACACATATACCCTCCATCTTACACATGAAACTCGACAATGTATAACTCAACTGAATCTTTATTCTTATGTCTTACAATTTCCTGCCGTGAGCGCTACGCGGTAGCTGTGCATAATAGCAACATCTCGTTATATGTATGGAAAGTTCAATAGATGGGGCCCTTATGAATGCTACACTCTCTCCCCATACCGTACAAATAGGTAGTAACACACACACACACACACGAGCCCCCACCCCCCATCCCCACTCGGTATGCAACACAGTGGGGCGGGGCGGGGCGGGGCGGGGCGGGGTCCAGGTGGGCGGGTGTTGGCTTAGTTCACCGTGACTGCCCCGAGTGACCCCGCCGACCCCAGCGGCACCAAGAGGAAGCACTCCTCATATTGGCCGAGCACTCGACTGTGGCGCCTCCCGCTCCTCACCACCACTCACACCTTCCACAACCTCCTACAAGTACTCTCATGGACAGCACCTCCTACAAGCTGTCGTTATGCATCTCCTACACTGCAGTATGGGGTAAATACAAGCATTCCGGTGAGGGGCACTTCCTATAGACACTATAGCAAAGGGCACCTCCTACAGGTACTGTTGTAAGGGGCAACTTCAAGGAGTTTGGCACTGGGGCACCTCCAACAAGCACTGGTAGGGGGTGTCTCATGCGAACACTGCGGTAAGAGGTTCCTCCTACAAGGTCTGGTATGGGGCATCTACAATCACTGTGCTAAAAGCACCTTCAAGCAGCAGTGACGGGCACCTCCCACAAGCCCTGTGGTAAGGGATATTATCTGCTTTCACAATGGAGCCAGGAACATCCAGAATCCCTTAGGAGACGGGAAACTTATCAAGATGCCTGCCTCCATGATTACAGTAGAGACACCCTGCAGGTGACCTCATCATGGACCATGATGTCCATCTTGTTATCTGTCCTTTCCATACACTTCCTTGCCATCTAGTGGGTCGGGGACCCCTCCAACATGTGCTATTGTGTCAGCCACCCTCCACATACAACATACTCTGGGACGATTATTAAAGGCAAACTCATATTTTTCAACAAACACTGAGGGAGGAAGCTCCTCCCACGAGGACTACAGCGGATGGTATCTGGCAACAATGCAGTCGGCAGGATTGCCCCAGAAAACCTCCCTGGAATGGCGGCAGGCTATAAAACAGGTCATCCACTTCTTGTCATTGTTGTGGAGGGTGGTGTCAAGAATTTAATTTGTATGGTGTTGGGGGACAGTGTTAAATGCTTCTGCCACTAGTACTGTGCGGGAGGGGTTTGTGGTCGGTTGAATCCACCGTTACACCATCTATAAGAAGTGTTCTGGGGGCAGCATCTGCGGACATTGTCCTTTGGGTACCTGCTACAAGGATCATGGTGGAGGGAGGCAGGTGGTAGAGGCGCTGCAGTACACAGGGAACCTTCTGCAACCACTACGATGGCGAACCCCTAGTCCAGGAGGACGGCTTGTCAGCCCGGGGCAGAAGTTGGACCAACAACCCCAAATCCTCTTGCTGTTGCTGTAAGGGCCACCTTACCCTCAGGGTTGAACTTACAGGTCCGCAACATACAACACTACCGTCATAACTCTAAAGGCAGGCTGTACAACATACAACACTACCCTCATGACTGAACTTACACGTAGACTGTTTAACATTCACCAGGAACCAGTCCATCATGTCCTACAAAACTCCAACCAACACAGTTCAGGTCTGTGGTGTTCACATAGGAAGGTCACCACGAACCCCAGCAGCTCCAGTTGCAGCCATGTTCTGCCAGATCCACCAAGCTGTGGCTCGTAAACCCAGGGAGTCAGTATGGCAGTATGGCTTGGTTCAGAATACGTACTTCGGAAGAAGTGTTGTACAACCGTCCCCTGCGTTTATCCCCGCTAGCAGTGAGTGAGGGGATCCCGGCCCTGGATTCTGACACTTTGGGGACGGTCCTCGCAGAACGAGAAGGAACACATGCTAATTAAGTGCACATTATGATATGTCTCTCACGTGCACTACAGGAAGTGCTGACGGTCTGGGAGGCTTCTGGCGCTGCCACCGGCTGGGGTTTTTCATATGCGTGCTGGTCGTCAAGACCTGCCGGGCTGATGTATATGGCAACTCCCTCCGCTTGGCACCTTGGGCAAGGCTGAGAAGACCATTACTCTTGTCCGCGGGAAAACAAGTGATCTTAACGACAAGATGGAGGGGTTTGCATCTGCCGTCTGCAGCGTCCGTCATATGGACAGGTTTACGTCAGTTGTCTCCCATTTCAGTCATACGGACAGGTTTAAGTTATTCGTCTCTCAGGTCCGTCTGACAGACAAGTCTACGTCAATCCTCTGTTACACCCGTCACTTCCATCACACAGACAGTACGTGTCAGCCGTCTCCCATGTTCGTCAGAAGGACAAGTTTACGTCAGTCGTCACCTACGTCCCTCAGGTCTTAACTTCAGTCTTCACAACAGCCGTATACATACGATTCGGTGACTCCCAGATGCTTCGCTACGTCTCTCGTGCTGTGGTAAGGTTAGACTTTGATCCTGATCTCTTGTCGTAGTTATAAGTCTACCACATCACTCACACCGAACACACTAACACTTCCACAACAAATGTGCCGGTGATGCCGGTACATATCAGTTTCAGTTCAGCTTCGATACTTGATTCCTTGATAGAGGAATCGGGATGCTAGTGCTGTCACTAAGATCGACCAAACCCTTCCCCCTTAGAACGGCGTATCATCACCCCGGGTCCGCTGAAATCCTCACAAGCATGTAAATTGAGTGTCTCCAGAGCCTTTAAATAAGTGGCACCTGACTAGTATGGTTGGTACATGACCACATGGGTCACCTACTCCTGCCACAGGGTATGTAGGGCTACAGGAGCTTCTAAGTTATCTTTCAAGTGCCTCGGATAATCGGTTGTGGCGTTTGGAGTCGTTATGAGAAGATGAGTATTCCAGTTGTGAACCGTACTGCCCGAGGCTGTGAGAGCTGTCTGGTGCCATGACGTCTATCAAACTGCTTCGAAGAAATAAGGAACTGAAAAAAATAGTTTAGTTTGGTGAGTGGCATTAGTCTGACGTTTTATGACATCGTCTTGCTCCATACTTTCAGGCAAAGGGCTTATAAAAATGTCAATAAGGACCATGAGAGTCCAGGTTCTTCCTTCACAAATCGTCTGGGACCTTCGCTGGAGGTAGTATTCAGTTGTCCTGACCTGCGGTGGACGGCATGAGGACGCCGGCCCGGTGGCCCTCTCCGAGTGCGCCTGAGCGCTGGCGAGGCCCGCCACATACCTGGCGAAAGGCCCGCTGGGGATGTGACCACTGGAGCAGGTCATACACGGCTGTCCCCTCAATAATTGGCTCGGCCGTGTAGCACCGTCTGTTAAGTTTTGGACGAAAGGTGAATGAGGTTCTGCCTCCCGACCCAATCATCACCCTCTCTGACCCCCTCCCTACCCCCTACCGTGCAGGAGGGGTGTTTACCGTGGGGAAGGGGGCGTCTGGGAGGGAGAGTTTGTTGGCCCCGGCCTAAACACCGTGTTTGAGGCCGGCAAATAAATTGGTGGTTCACCTTTGTTCTCACAAGTGTGTAGTGGAGGGTGACCATCAGTGTGTAGGTGCGGTGGGTGGTGGGTGAGGCAGGTGGGAGCAAGTAGCGGACGAAGGGTTGTAGATGAAGGTGGTTGCAGGTGGTGGGTGAAGGCGGGGAATTGCGGGTGGCAGGTGCAGAAGGAGGGTGCAGGTGGTGGATGAGGGAGGAGGTGCAAGTAATGAGTCGAAACTGTTGGGGGTGGTGGAGACAGTGGTGGCGGTAGTGGTGAAGACATTGATGATGGTGGTTCTGGTGTCGGTGACGATGACTGTAATGGGTGGCAGTGGGCGGTAATAATGGGAGATGTGTGGTGGACGGCAGTGGGCGGTGATGGTGGAAGATGGGTGGTGGAGGCAGTGGACGGTGGTGGTGGGAGATGTTTGGTGGGCGGCAGTGGGCAATGGTGGTGGCAATGTGTGGTGGGCGGCAGTGGGCGGTGATGGAGGCAATTTGTGGTGGGCGGCAGCAGGCGGTGGTGGTGGTAACGTGTGGTGAGCGGCAGTGGGAAATGGTGATGGTAATGTGTGGTGGGCGGCAGTGGGCGGTGATGGTGGCAATGTGTAGTGGGCGGCAGTGGGAAGGGATGGTGGTAATGTGTGATGGGCGGCAGTGGGTGGTGGGCAGCAGTGGGCGGTGGTGGTGGTAGATGGGTGGCGGGCAGCAGTGGGCGGTGATGGTGGTAGGTGGGTGGTGGGCAGTAGTGGGCGGCAGCGGGCGGTAATGGAAGGAGGCGGGATGCCGAGGTAAAATAAACAAGCTTAAAGAAAGCTGGAGCAAGCCGTAGCCGTGGTGGGTCAGTGGACCGGACGGATAACTCACACTTCGCAACATAAACACTTGGGCTGACGGCGTTAGGAAAGCCTTGGGGGGAGTATAGTGATAGTCAGAAGATAAAAGGATCAAGACAAGGGAGACGGCCAGCGGAGCAGCGACCTCTGTGGACAGTGTTCAGCAGCCCAGCAGCGGTAGGTAGTCCAAGAGTCGCGTTCCCTCTGGATCAGCACCTGGGATGATTGCCCCAACCTCGCCTAAGCCTCTAAGTCTCTCTCTGAGGAACCTCCATATACTTTACCGTCCACTGGATTAATGAACCAACATCGTGGCCTCTCCAGAAAACCAGCTCACGTCAACTCTTGGTCAGTGGAGGCACTGGGCCACGAGACACCAGCCTAATGTCTTATCTATCAAACCTTCAAATGTGGTGCGCCAAAAACCACCTAATTTTTCCCCAGCAAGCATTCAGCTCTAGTCATTCTTTCAAAAGCTCTCCAGAACACGTCTCAACCGCTCTGTCTTTATCACATGAGCCAACCTCTCCTCTGTACTCCATCCACCAATCGGGATCTCATTCTCATCTACCAATCACCACTGCGGAATCGTCTACCAATGAGAGGGCGTGCGGGAGCCGGTGTCCGTCAGCAGGCAGCATTGTGTAGCGGCGCCTTTCACTCTCCTCGTCCTGGCCTCACGTCTGACCTCCCACCGATGGGGGTAACAAAGGTGTCTCTGGCCAGTAATGCATCACACAGGCAAAACTCGCCACTTGATAAAACACACACGCGCCAACAGCCTCCACTATGGAGCCTCGACCAAGCGCGCCAACTTGTGTCAACATAACCTGGGCCGGCCGACCAATCACGTGCCGCCACTGGTCAACAGGACTCCGAGTGTACCGCACCGACACACAATGACGCCATCAACCCTCACACACAAACAACACCAACACAACTAACTCCTCCCTCACTAACGCCTCCACCAGCAAAATGTCGGAAAATTTTACCAAACCAACGTAAAGAAAGTTCCAGATAATTCCCCTCATACGGTTAGCCGTGATGAAAGCAAGATAATTATATCAGTGTTTCCTCGGCAAGATACCTAATAACGCGGCACAAAGATTTCTGAAGGCAACTCTGAGTCTGGAGGTTTCGTAACCGTGAGCGAAGGTGTTGACCAAACCAGGTCATTGTTGCGGCCGCTGGCCAGCAGTCTGGATTGGGCTGGTTCCTCTTGACCACCGCACCGTGACACACACACACACAGACACACACACACACACACACACAGTAATGAACAATATACCATAATGGAACAGATACAGTTATAAGAAATAAAACAATTATTGGATGTCAGTTACGTTTGCAGGGTTTATTTGCTGAGTGTGAAGGAAAGTCTTGGGGAAAAAGAGGAGAGAGAGAGAGAGAGCGTGCAAAGACAAGGGCCCAAGCCTGGCTAAGGCCTGACGAACCATTAACAGCAGCAACAGAGGCAAGGCTCTCGGGTTGTGCAGTTGTCTTCAGAGGTCGTTGTGGCCCGATGGAGAAAAATGTAAATATTCCAGGCAGTGCTGGAACGACAACCAACCTACCTACCTTCCAGTATTTACCAAGGGGTTTTTCTATGCGGCAGGGCTAACGCGCAGCACTCACCACACAGGGAGAGACGTGTGATGGTGTGTGGGTCGCGTTAATATGAGAAGGGAAAGAAAAGGATGGGAAAGGTGGTCGAGGAAAATGTAACGAAAAAAAAAAAGGGATAAGGATAAAAAGACACCGACGAACTGCAACTGGAAGGGGAGGATGGGAGGGAAGGAATGGAAGGCAGGAAATGCGGATGATGGAAAAGAAAGTGGCTGACGATAAACCCGAGAGTTAAGAGAGCTTTTAAAAGGAAAGGGATAAGAGGATCCATACGAAGAACAGGATCAGTAGATCATGTTGTCACTGCTACATTAGGCCCAGGCTGTTGGCACTGCTGGCGATGTAGAGTACCTGGAGACAATATTCATGTGCGAAGTCCCCAGCTACGAGATACGAGCAAACATTGGAACGCTGTGTATCAAATGAATAAGAGCCTTACAGGGACGCGTCCGAATATACCCTGCAAGAAACAACAAACGCCATTTTGTTTACAGGCCACCTGAAATTTTGAAACTGTATCCACTTTTTGTATCAAGCAGATAAATTCTATATCGGACAGGGATCTTAACAAAATTATGCCATAATTATCTAGCCACTGGGGTCTGACAAAGACCCTTTGTGAGCTGTGCAATCCTTCAGCGCTACCGCTCACAGGGTGCACAATATACTAAGTGCTGACAGCGGCACAAATCAAAATAAAAAAACGCACAAAGAGTAAAGTTGCCTCTGGAAAATTAGGCAGCGGAGGATATATGAAAGTACTGAAGTGGATAACGAGGAGGAGGAGACGTTACACAGCGGGAGGGAGGCAGGTGTCTGGGAGGGTACCGCTGGACGGCCGCCATTAAGGTGACCAGCTGCCTCCACGCTGAAGGTCGGCCACCACCTGCCAAGCCCGACCTCTTCTTCCTCCAACCCCAGCCTGGTCCTCCTGGACCCATCCCTGACCTGATCCTCCTAGAACGACCTCCTGACCTGGCCCTCCTGAAACAACTCCCTGACGTGAACCTCCCCTGACCTGGTCCTCCATTTCTTGCTCAGGCCTGATCCTCCTGGACCACCTACCTGCCCCACCTCCCTAACTCGCCTCCAAGAGTGGCTGGTCCTCCTGCTCTCAGCGTCTCCCTCCAAGACACAACAGTGGCACCAAGGGCGGGCGTCTGCTGCACTCACTGGCCTCTACTCTGGTCAAATATATTTCTGAAATGGCTCGTGTCTTCAGCTATCTGTGCTGTGCAGGGAGGGAGTGTGACACTCATGGGGCCCCATCTCTTGAACATTTTCTACCATTATACAACGTTTTAACCTTCTGTAAGCTGTCTTCACTGACACGTCCTCTCTCAGCTTAATACATTTATCCACCATTCTTATACTGTAAAAGTGAGAGAGAGAGAGAGAGAGAGAGAGAGTATGTGTTTACTATTTGTGTGTCAAGGGGAGCGTTTTACATTCGTGTTGCCCCGTCTCTTAACCCTGTAAATATGTATGACTTCTTAAATCCTATGTATGTACGCACACACACATACACTTACACGTACAACCCGGCCCAAGCAAGGTATCCATTCATCGAGCAGCCTAAAGGGAGGATGAACATCTGGGTTGGGTGAGAGCCGACTGCTGCGCCTAGGATTCGAATCCAAGAGGGTCCAACCCCGGACTGGCCCGTTCTGAATCATTGTCAGTAACGCTAACCACAACACCATGGAGGTGCGTACTTGTATAATTTGCTCAGGAAGGAGGTGCAGTGCGTCACCCCATCTCCTGAACGTTCAAAGTGATCAAGAAGCATTTTGAACACTGCCATCACTCACCGCCTCATTGGTTACTTCATTCCAACCATCCACAACCTAACTTAGTACTAAACCAATCACTCTTAAATATCCTTCCTCTCTAACTTTTTGCCCAGTATTTTGTCATGGTCTCTGGTTACTCCTGAAGAACTGTTCACGGATAATATCGTCCAGTTGATTTAGGAACGTGAAGGCTGTTATTAGTCTCTCTCCTCCCTACCATGGTAGCCGTCAGCCTCTCACTGCAGCTCCGTCCTCTTAAATCAGGTACCATCTTAGCTGCTCTCCTCTGTACCCTCTCAATCAGATCTTTGAGCTTCTTTTGGTGCGGCGACCAGACTTGCCAGGAGGCATCATCTAGTTTTGGTGTGATATATGACGTGATCAATTTACAGAGCGTGTTCTTATTCGTGTGCCTGAATGCGATTCTTATAATGCCAAAAGAAAGTCTGCCTCTTCCACAGTTCTCCTGACGCATAGCTCTAGCGACAGACGAGGCAGTGTCGACCTCTACGTCTCTTTCACACGCTGATTCCTGTAATTTATTTCCTGCTCGGTAATAACAGCATCGCTCTGTCTCCTCCTTATGTCTTGATTACACCTAACAATCCCTCTTTTTCCATTACAGAAATCGTATCAGACATTTCTGTAGCCTCTATGACTCTTTTAGTACGGTGTCGCTCTTTCTTCATCTTTTCCTATAGAATATAATCCTCTTCTCATCCGAAAACCATCAGTGATTCATGTCTGTCAATTTCCTGTTTTACTCATCATTCTAATGTTGGCGCCATCTTTCCTTCTGGTAAGGTCTTCTGTGCTGTTGCGTCGCCGTATTTCTCTGACGTTTTCTAAAATCTCCCTTTTTAGTGACAATGCCTGATCCTGTGTGCTCTGCACTTTGCTAAGCTTCTCATCTATTGGGGCGTTTATTCCGTCTCTAATTTTACACATCAAACTTTCTACGTCTTTAATTTTCCTGTGTACCTGTGTTTCAATATCCCCCCTACATCAGTCATCATGCTCTGAATCTGTTGATCAAACACCGAAATTGCTCCTGTGCCCCCTATCGTCCCACTATTTACAGTAGTTTCCCCACTGTGTTACGGGCATTTCTACATAATGAACCACCTCTGGAACATCTAGGAGAGATCCTTCTTGGATTTTTAGTCATTTCATCCTATAATCTATTTACAATAGGCTCAGCTGATTCAAGTCTGCGTTTATGCTCAGTGATTAAAAAGTTTAACCTGGTGAAGTCTTCGTGGGTCTTCTACCCCTAAAGCCCAAACTGCTGGGTCGGGTCGTTGTTGGTCAATCACACAACTGGAAGCCCCAGCCCGCTTGGGCTCGAACCCCCCACAGGCCCCTAAGTTCCTCTCTCACCCGATGATATCTTTCATGTCCTTCTGTATACTGCCTCCCTTCCCTTAACTCCTCCTCCAACCGTGATAAATTCTGATCCATAATTCCCTGCTAACCTCTCAAGTCCTGTGTTCTCTGATGGCCTGTCTTTTCTCAATTGATTTTCTCACTATCCTTCGTAAGACCAACACAGCCTTTATCCCCTAACCTCCTTGTTGAGAACCTAGTCACAACTATTTGATCTTGGCAGTTTTCTTTGCCTGAATCGGTGTGTGTGTGTGTGTGTAGGTGTGTGTGATAAAATATTTTTCACGATTTCTATAACTTGCCTTACGAACTAGCTATTTTATTGTCCATACATGTACATGCTAACCCAACCTCTGTAACTCGGTACGCCTGTGAAGAGCGTGTGGCGTCTTACCCAAGGCAGAGCACTTGGCCCGGGAGGTTAAAACGTTTCCCTAACTGACCTCACTTCCTCTGTCACTTCCTGTACTGTCCTCAACGCAAGTTCCCTTCGTAAAGTCTGAAAACAGAAGACTGTTTCTCCTCTCTGTTCCTGAACATAATTCCGCTCCGCTGTCTCTACCTGCTCCCTCAGCTTCTGGACTGACTTCCTCCGCTGCCCACACTTTGTCCTCTCTAGAGTATAACAATTTCTTGAGGAGGTGGGAGGAGGCAGCTGCGTCATGCGTGCCCATTACCTAACACACACACACACAGTAAGTCACTTGTCTGTAAAAATTTCCAACGAAAGGTTTCGAACCCTGGTACGGGGAGAACCAGGTGGTTCTTTACCTGGCGAACTTATAATCTAATTACCAGTGATGACTTGCTCAACAACTTTCCTGTAAATTATGTTATACCCTTTACCACTGAAGATTTGTTATCATTTAACAAATTATGTTTAGCTGTATAATTCAGATTCTTTTAGCTTTGTTATTACGTAACACACAGTTTACGTGTATTATCAAGTAATGAATTATGAGTAGCTCTGTCATCATCCAACAAAATGTGTAACTTTAACAAACTCTTCAGCAATTATGTTTATCTCGTTATCAACTTGCAAATTAGATTTAACATGATAAGCTAATAAATCATTCAGCTTTAAAAGAGTTCTGTCCACACTACACAGTGTGGCAGTGCTGATGGTAACACTGCGCGAGGCCAACACTGTCCACGGCCGGTAATTGACCTAATTACAGCTGTTAATGACCCCCAGTAGGGCTCCCCAGTCGGGAGGAGACACAAGACCTTGTTAACATTACTTTCTCCTCCCTCAGGCAGACACAGGCTGGCCCTGCCCCCGGTCAGCTGACCCAGGCTGGTCCCTCCTGACGTTCCTCCTACGGTGACGTCTTCTGTCCCACCATCATCACTAGCCAGTCACTGGCTGCTCCAATGAGTTCCCAGCTTATTTACGCTTTATCTGAAATGACTTCCTGAAACTCGTATCACACCCTCCCTCTCAACACTCACCCCCTCTTCTCTCTTCCATCGAGACCTGGTCCTCCTGCAGGTCGTCTTCACTACCTGGTCAACGAGACTGTTTCGAGACAGTAGTCCACAAGCAAATGTAATTACCTCAGAAAAGGTGGATCAGGTACTGCTTGACAGAATCCATGAAGTCTCTGCGCCGCACCAACGCTGCTCCAGCCATACGCTCTGTGGTTCACGGTGTTGGGACCCCAGCCCGTGCCTGTCCTGCACAGGTTACCTCTTTCCGCCTTCAATAAAACTGGGAGGCGCGCTTTATCGGCATGCACACCATAAGTAACGGCGATTAGCCCCTGGAAGGGATCCTGAAGTGTTAGTTACCCATGTAACACCATGGCGCTGTATGGCCGAAAGCGTCTGGAATCCAAACGTATTTGTACCATTTGCCTCTTCCCGCCGTTGTTTACACTGGGTGGTCTCCATAGGTAGGCCGAGATGCCTTGTCTCAAACAACTATATTTGCACCTGGAAAGAGTTCTCTAGTTTTACTTATCCAGTAAAAAGTATGGTTAATATACTATTTTTCTTCTTAACTTTTCATGACATTAAATTACTATTAAATGATACGACATTTCCCCCCTCCCGCCCCTGATAAATTTCCGTCCTGGGGACCCACCTCAATTTTCTCGGCCGCGTCTTTAAAGGGTTAAGGGCCAGGTCAAAGGCCGGGCCATCATACCCTGGGGTCGCAGCCTTGTGGTCAAGGATCGTAACTTCGTGCTCAAGGGGTTGAATCCGCCGGGAGCAGGTCGAGGAGTGTGGGGCGGCGCGCGTGGGCTGCGTCCCCGGAGTGCATCAGCTTCTGACAGTCTCCCAAGTCCTTCACTCCACAAGGAAGATGTCTCACAAGAGGAGGTTAGAGGGGCCAAACCAGCACTCCGTCCCTCACTCACTCATCACGTTACAGAACTGCAGTGTTCTCTCCCACAGGGGGCTTCCGACCACACGCCTGATGTCTCGATTATTGGCAACTCCTCTCTCTCTCTCTCTCTCATCCCCCCACCCCCATCTTCCACTCCATATGCCACCTACGCCACTTTGGGAATGTTCTGCAGCACAAATTTGGACAATTTATCATTCGACTTTCCAGTGAATGACTAATGCTTCTCCCAGTCGGATGAAACCCCTCCCTCTCTGCAAGCTGAGCTCAGAACGGAAGTCCATAGCAGAACGAAAGAAGGCAGACATCCCGTTCTCTTCCTGGACCGTCTCTCCACGCTCTGGTCCCGACTCCATAAGGACCACAGACCGGGCGAAGTTGGCTCACACTCCACTTCATGTGACTCTCTCACTCGGGTCATTTACTTCTCCAAGGATTCGTTGCGAATCTACGATTCGTGATATGAACGGCCTCCGGAACGAACGCTGTGGCGCACAGGTGAGGCATCGGACACACTCTTGTGCCTTCACGCCCTGGACTGTCGTAAAAAGGCCCGACCGTTGTCTTGCATGAGAGCCCCACTCTGAGCTCGTCCCTGCCCGTGAGCCGTCGCCACTATGAATGACACACTGAAAAAAGTGAGTCATAATGTTTGAGTCAAGACTCTCCGTGTTTGATCACCGAGATGTTCATGACTACTTTGGTATCGCCCGCGGGTGACGAGAATAGTGACATTTGTCTGTTTCCACGTCCGGCTGTGGGCGGAGAGGACCCGAGGAGCCAGCCAGCATAGCCCCAGGTCCTCACGGCTGATATACGGCCGAATGTTCCTCAGTGGGGAATATAATGTGAGCACGTCTTCTGACGACACCGAGGGACCATCTTCCAACTTCCTTAAGTCAAATGTTTAGGCCTTATTTTCAGTCGTATGTTATCGAGTTCATTACTTCTTCAGGGTCCTCCTCCTGCCGACCAGGGTCCTCCTCCTGCTAACCAGGATCCTCCTCCTGCTGACCAGGATCCTCCTGCTAACCAGGGTCCTCCTGCTGACCAGGGTCCTCCTCCTGCTAACCAGGGTCCTCCCCATGCTAACCAGGGTCCTCTTGCTAACCAGGTTCCTCCTGCTAACCAGGGTCCTCCTGCTGATCAGGGTCCTCCTCCTGCTAACCAGGGTCCTCCTCCTGTCAAGGGTCTTCCATCCTTACACCTACACTCAACAAGCTTCCCTAATGACTCCTTTACACTGCACCGCGTCCTTGATCACTCGCCCCGCCATTTCCTCCACGCTGCTATCTTTCCCCCACTACTACCATTACTATGGTCTTCGTTTTGGTCCCTCCCTTTAATGTTTTGCCTAAAATAACTGCAATCATCTCTCGCCCTGTCACCCCACCTTCACCACCAACACCCCTTCACCTCTGATCTCCTCCCCCACTACCTCCCCACCTTTACTATGCTCCCCCGTTCATTCCCTTTCCCCTCAGCTCAGAAAAGGTAAGCACACACACAGCAACTGGGAAATGAATGAAATACTCACGAACCATTTACACAACGGTGTTTAGTGAGGTACGGTTCACCCGAAAGATCAGTGAAAGAAATGGATTCCTCAGGTACTGTCTTCCTGCCCTGACTCACCATGTACCAGGCAGCAGCACTCCTCCCCCTGAGAGTATAGGGAAAGCATTCTGCCACCTGGTATTCCATCTCTATTACGAAGTATACGACAAACACATGCTCAGAACACTCGATGGAGGAGGGATATGAAGTCTAACGTTATTCTAGAGAAAAAGTAAAGTCATCTGGCATGAATCCTCTTCACGAAAAGGTAACAAAAGCAACTGGAAAGAAAAAGCAACACAGACCAGGAACAGTAGCGTCAAACACGAGTAAGTCACTTGATAAAGTTGCCAGAAGTTAGCTGGTCATCTGGAAGGCAGACCTGCCACCCACACCCTACTTTACACTTACAGTCTGTCAACGTGTTCACTAATCACCGTCATGACGTACACACAAGTTGTGCGACGGGAGACCTCAGCTGCCGGGCCTCCACCGGGTCACTGTACACATGACCCGTCCCCGGGGAGGAACAGGAAATAAGGCAACGGGTTCTCACTGGGCCCACAACCACGTCCCTGTGTGGTGTAGCAGTTAACCAAATCCAGACCTTCGAGGGGAAAGAGAGGTGTGTGTGTGTGTGTGTGTGTGTGTGTGTGTGTTGCTTTGTTAGTCAGCACCCTGACACCAGCTGCTACAGTCACATTTTATGCGCACATGATGCCATCCCAGTAACATCAGTTCATCCAACACCTGAGCATCCACCAGCAGACACCAGTCAACTTTCCTGATAATCCAGTGAAAATAACCATCTACGGCTTCCAACTTCTCTGCTGGAAAGGGGAAGAACAACGCGTAACGGAGGGAGGCATCGCTCGCTCCACATCCGAGAAAATAGACTCCTTCTAACCATCACTTGGACGTCATGTGACACTTCGGAAGGAAGGTACTGCACCACCCCACCACTGTCACCTCTTGCTGCATGAGATCCCTCGTTCCCGAGTTGCAGCTCGACATCACAACCGTCCTGAGCCCACCCGAGCGCATGCAGACCGCTAGGAGAAGAGCCCCATCCCCACCATAATGAACACCACACTTTCCTATAAAATTTCCATGGCAGTCTCTTCCCCCTATAGCGCAAGGAATATGTCTTTTTTTTTTCCTAGCAACAGTTAAGCTGGAGGGACAGGTGTGTATGTTGTGGGGGGAGGCGTTAAGGGGGGGGGTGCCTTCTGCTTATCATCCTCCTCGAACACTATTTTCAGATCATCAATCAGATGACCTCGTTATGGACCGTCAGGTCTGTTATTTGTCCTTCCCATGTATAACATTATCAGTAATCAGCAGAACGTACAACCGGCGTATACATGGCGTAGACTTCGGGGGTCCTGTATCCCCCTCAGCCAGGGCTGAGCCCATGTTGCTGCGTTGGGACGCTGGCCGACCGGGCTGTCGGAATGCCGGGGTCCGCAGGCCTACCTCACCACCACAGCCCGGCCGGCACCTCTGGTGGCAAACTTTGTAAATACTCATCAAGGGCCGTCTTCAGTAACTGCTCCGTACAACCCTTAGTGTTTCTGATGGCTGCAGGCAACGTCTTGGGCCCGGCGGTTCACGGTATTTTCTCATTCTCTGCTGTGTTGCACCTTTGCATCCTTGGGGTGACATCTGCAAGCCTAACACGACTGTCGTGTCAATACATACGAACCTCAATCTTCATATTTGTGTACAGACGACTGTTCATTTAATACCTCTCCTCTTTAATAACTCAGTTTATCTTTATAGATATTTTCTCTATATTGTCAGCCTTTGGCTGCAATTAATTACCATCATTATCATCAACATCAACATTATCATTACTGCACACACTCGAACACACAGACATACACACGCCAGGACATACACACAGCAAGAAGCCGCAGCAGCACTGCCCGCCATGTGAGGTGTTGGTAGAGATAGTGGACAGTGGCAACTGGTGTGGTGGAGATCGTAATGAGGACGGTGGTAATGTTTACAGCCCCTCACACCTCCTCCGCTCCTGTCTCTTGGCCTCATACTCGTATGGCCAAGGAAACCGATCTCATATATATATATATATATATATATATATATATATATATATGAGTGGTATAAGACAGGGGGTGGAGTGTGCAGCGCAGTACAGCACGAACGATGTTAGTGACTAACAACTCTGGTATCCGGTGGTCCACGTCATGAAGCTCGATCACAAGGAAAAATATGTTACGGAATTACCGATGAACACTATGTGGACACCAGACGTGTCAGGACTGATCGGCCTGGTGTGTGTGTGTGTGTGTGTGTGTGTGTGTGTGTGTGTGTGTGCAGGCTGTGGCCCCTAACAGCATGGTTGACCAGTGGAGCAACAGAAGTACTGACTTATCAGTCGGGGTAGAGCCGAGCCGGTGGAGGAGGCCAGATGAAGACCAGGCAGCTCCCCTTCCCTGATGTTTCCTCTAGAAACTCCTGTCCCATGTTACACCCACCACCCCTCTCCCTCACTATCCTCCCCATTATCTCCTACTCTTTCCTGTATTCTCCCCCTCTAGTGGATCCTATCATGCACCACAGTGCCTCCCTTCACCACCCTCCCCATACATTAGAATGGTTCTAAAACCGCCTCAACCCCTCCTATACGGTCCATAACCACCTGCCTTGTCTGACACACACACACACACACACACCACAACCCTCAGTATTACAGACCACCACACTACAACCACCCCTTGCACCACAAAACATCCTACATCACCCCCCCACATCACAGCCGCCACACCACCTCCACCTGCGTCACAACCCGAATGTCTTCCTTTTTATCGTTGTCCACGCTAAAGGCTGCGGCCAGGGACAAAAGCCCTCAACAAGGCCAGACACTAAAAGAAAAAAGGGGACAAAAGAAACACGAAAAAGAATAACCTGACAAAAAAGAAAGTAAAAAGACTATGAAGAGAAAAGGTCAAAAAACGAAGGCCAGGCATATGATGCGGGTGGGGTCAAGAATTAAGTCAAGATATTGGTTATGGTGAGCCAGCGAGAGTGGCCACCAGACCTGACCCGGACGCTGTAACACAGTCGAACACGATCACCCGAGATTACAACCTTCCCCCATCACAACCCGCCTTACGTCAACACTCACCCCCAGAAATACACAACGTCCTCACAAAGACTACAACCGTGAACTGTACGGTGAAAACCTTCCGTGCACCGTAACCCCCACCACACAACAATCTCCCACAGCTTCCCATACGCTTCACCCTCACACGTAACACTGTTGCCACACAGTACCCCATACGTTAGAACCCCCAACAGCATAAATCACTTACACCTCGCTACCAACTCTCGACTGATGACCCGCCCTCTCGCGACGCACGTCCTCCCTCCATCTCTACTCTCACAACTCAAACCTCTCCCTCACTCAACTTCCCCGACTCAACCCTCTCAATCCACCTCTCCCAGACCCCTCCCCCTCCTCCCGGGTCATCGTGACCAGGTGGAGGTGATAGCTGTGCGTGTGACACTCGGTAACGCTAAGGTAACGACTGTGGGAGGTAGCAGTCGGGTCACCGTCACGCCCACCATGTTACGGGACCGGCCTGGTGACGCTGGCACAGGCGGCCCTGGGTGAGGCCGAATGGGGAGGTATAGGAGAATGGATAAGTGTAGGGCAGTGGGGTGAGATGCGGTTGAATGTGGAGGTGTGGATGAATGGGATAGATGAAGTGGGTCGAGCGGTCGGTAAAAGAATAGGAGCAGGTGGGATGACGGGGGGGGGGGGATTTAAATGGGGTGTGTGGGAGGTGATGGGAGGGGGACCAGAGCTGCTGTCTTACGTATGGTGGCGGGTCATTCGCTACACGTGCACCCTCAACAGACATGCGCCTCCAACCTCCAGCACCAACATGGTTTCTCCAACACAGCCATCGTCCCCAGCATCATCACAACTTCTCCAACACAAAGAACCATCGTCTTCAGCATCACCACCAATAGAAGCGCTGTCACAACCACAGTAACGTAATTTATCACCATTATTACCAAAAGTCTTAGTACCCACCATCGCCACTACCGTCGCTCCACCGCTACTATCCCCCTCAACATTCCCACCTACGGACCTTCCAGCCACCAGCACCACCTCCACAACTCCCACACTAGCTTCCCACAGCTCCTGCAGTATGGACCCTCAGCCGTCTAACTAAAGCTTTTTAAACGCGCAATAATCACACAGAACATGACAAGAAAAAAAAATCACACTCGACAGAGACTCAGCGACCAGAAATAATAGCATGAAATGAAGAGAAGCAAGATACAGTCACGCCGTGGGCAGAAAGTTTTTTCCAGCTGTAGAGCTGAAGAACACTGAAATAATTACCACCAGATGTCGTCATTGTCAAGGCTATTAATACCTTCAAGTCAAGGGTAGACAAATACTTCAATAATATTAGCAAATCCTACTATTTCAAAAAGGAAAAACAGATATTTCAATTCATTTTCTTAAACCTAAGCCATCATTTCCCCTTTGCAGAAGAAGTTGCTCCCTGGAAAACCCCACTGCAGTCAGATTAGGACATTTTCCCATTCACACTTTCCTGTAACATTTCCAAGCCAGTATAATGCCTCTGTGCTACATGGTGTTTCTTCTTCTGTTGTCTGTAGTGGTGGATGGAGGGGAGCCTTCTGCATTACCATTCTCTCAGAGACACCAAACATACGATTATTATCTCAGGCGTCTACTGCTGTCATTCAGCACGCAACCTCGTCATGGACCGTCAGGTCTGCTGTTATCTACACTTCTAACGTCCGCCATATTTCTACACTAAGGGCTACAGCACCCCCATCAGTCCCACACTAAGAACCTAACAGCAAACCACTTACAACGTTTCCACTTACATAACTGTATTAACCAGCCACCAACCCACAGCACCTCTAATTCTATGAAGCTCCTGGTCCTCCACAGCTCACACAATGTGGACCTCCTGGCCAACATAGCACCTCACAGCCTCTGTGTCAGTACTATCCTCCTCCTCCCAGGCACCATCCTCTGCTACCATGAATGAACATGACCTCCCCTGTTAAAATACAGAGGAGGAACTGTAATACCCTGAGTGGTGTGTGTTCGTCCACTGCTGAGCATATTTACACTCCGCTCTAGTGCGGTGGGGGAGGTCCCACAGCGCAGCGGAAGGTGTGGACGGGTGTGGGAGAAGCCCTGGGCCGTGTGGGACCATCCCAGGGAGGTTCCCAATGGGGCTGTATCACCATGGGTGTTACAAGACACAAGTTACCCCTCAAGTCATCACTCCCAAGACTTTGTCGAATTCTGTGTGTTTCAGAACGTGGAAACAATCGCTCTCTCCGGTCAACGAAGACGTCGACTCCCTCCTGCGGGAGGCAGATGGCAGACCAGCCACGATACTGTTATCACAGAGAAGCTTGGGTTCCTCCCGTGAGAAGGATTATGGTCACGACACCTTACTTGTTCTCAGGGCCATTAATCTGAGAGATCCGCCAGCCAGCTACGGATCTCTCTCTCTCTCTCTCTCTCTCTCTCTCTCTCAGCCACACATCGCCAGTATAAGCTAACACCTTCAACACGACGGTAGGATCCTCCGGCGTGACGCCTGACTACCTACCTGCTGGCAAACCACATGATTACTTACTGGCCGACCATGTCATCTGTTGACCATACGCTGGCCCACCATGTGTCAGCTACCCACTTTCCTAGCTCACCACTCACCATCTGGCTAGACAGTGACAAACCATCTGTGAGCTGGTCAAGTCACCCAGGACCACGTACCACCTGACGCGGTAACAGACGATCCTACTCTAACAGGCTGTATGTCAGCTGGCTCCGTCTATCGCCTGATAGAGAGTACCTGGCGATTCTCCACGGGCTGCTGAGGAGCCATCTGATCAAGCGTCAACATACAGCAGTAACCCAGACGGCAGGTGTGGACGGCACGATTCGCCTGTGTGGACCAACTGCGGGCGCTGTCTGATGTCGTCCACTCCATCTGGACACACACACACACACACCGCCCCTCAACCACCTTACCATCTGGGGCCACTCTCGCCGCTTCCCCACCCCCTGCAGCTCACAAACCACATGATCTCCACTTCTCCATCGACTCCGGCTGAACTGATTCCAACACCTTCACCGAACAAAATTATCCATAGTGTATGACCCAGAGGACTTCTCTAAGCCATTACAACTATAACTCCCATCACAGCTCAAAACCTTCAACAACAGCCCTAACCAAGGCTCACAACCCCCCCAAAACCGCCCTCATCAGAGCTTACAACCTACAACTGCCCCTACAACAGCTCACAACCCTGAACGGAAGACAAAGAGCGGAGCCGCACTGAGTCAAGAAACGCTTGAGGGGAAATTAATGCAAATATCTAGAGTTCATTCGGGCGAGGATATGACAGGATGATTCTGGACCGTGACCTGTCTGGGGCAAGGTCAGGGAAGGGCGAACAAGGCAAGGAATGACGAACGCCGCAGACGGAGACGCAAGGAACGGACGGAATATTAAAGAGGAGGAAGGAGTACGCAGGAAAAGGAGATAACAACAGACGACCTGCTGGTCTATGACGAGGTTATCTGCTGGAGGACAGCAACAGAAATCTAAATTTCTAATCTGTATAGATGGATACATGATGGTTAAGTAGAAGGCTCTTCCCCAGCCATCATTCCCTCGAGAAAATGACCATGAAGGACCACTGTAGTACAGACAGAGTATACTGACATGAAAATCTTACATGAAACGATGAGTGGATGATAACACATTCTGATCCAATGACAGCCGCTGAACACTCTGGAAACAACCCAACCCAACAACCTTGGGCCCAACCCGGCCTCTGGGTGTAGGAGACCCCCGAAGACTTTCTCAGTAACCAAAAAAGTTTCAAGTACGTACATATTATACTGACCCTCTCTGATGATCAATATCATTAATGCATTTGTTCAGCTGTGGTCTCGGTGTGCTCATAGTGTTTGCCATGACAACATTTGGCCGTGTTGTAATGTTCTACAACTCCGCCAATGAAGACGCTTTTACCCACGTTCGGTATTACAACTCCTTCCCTCTCCCTTTGAACCTTCGCACTGCTGTTTCTGATCCATGTATCAGCACCTGGTGTAAAGAAATGGTCGCCAGTCATGTTGCCACAATCATCGAGTACTTTGAAAACATCTGTTTGATCTCGGAGTTTGTGCTTTCCTTGGGAAAATGATTTCAGATCTCAGTTTTTCTTCTCGAGGTTCATTACTGAGTGAAGGAATCAGTTTTGTTGCTCTTTGTTCCACTCTCTCCTCGTCTCTGAAACTCTGGCGGCCAGTAATATAACAGTTTCGTCACAATGTGACCTGACTCGAGCGTGGTACAAAGTTAGTTCTGCGTCTTTCGTTCTTAAGTCCATACCAACGAAACCTTACATTCTCTTTAGCTTATCATGTACAGCTTAACACTGCTATGAGTACTTAATCAGGGGAGGGTGATGAGCCAGGCTACAGGTGTAGGGGTGCGAGGAGGTGATGGGCCAGGCTACAGGTGTGGTAAGGGTGACGGCGGCGGAAGTCGTGTGGGCGCGGTATCGGAAGGTGGCGACCACCAGCACCGCCGCCGCCGCCGCTGCCTGGCTGCCTGCCTGGCTGGCGGAAATAATGACCTAAGTGCTGAGTGTCCCGGAAGTTACCCTGGCGGGACCTGGGCTGCCACGGACACGGCCCGCCACCGCTGCCGCCTCCACCGGCATCGCCGCCGCCACCACCACTACCTCCACCGGAATTACTACCTCCACCAGCACCACCAATACCACCATCACTGTCTCCACCAGCATCATCACTACCTCTACCATGAGTGACTACCTCCATCGACATCATCACTATCACTACCATCACCACCACCTCTACCGGTCTACCACCATCACCACCATCATCACTACCACCACCATTAACTCCACCGTCACTAACATCACTACTTCCACCACAAACACCATCAACACCAACACCATCACAACCTCCACCATCACCACCACCAGGAAGACGACGACCGGAGACGGAGATGAAAATGAGGGGGCGATGAAGGCCATTAACGACCGCAACGACCAAGGCTACAGCCATGGACACCAGCGACGATGGCTGAACGACCACGATGACGACGGGTGACAGCCAGGAGGGTGAGCAGAACCAGGAAGTACTCCGACTACTCTGTCTAGGAGGTGAGGCAGTTGGTAGTGTGGCAGGAGGGCTCGCCTCCCACGGCACATGATACAAGACACAAGACCACCAGCAGGATATAAGACGCAGGAACAGCAGCAGGATAGAGGGCGCAGGAGTAGCAGCAGGCGGTGGAGCAGCAGGACATAAGGTGAGAGAAATCATAGTATAAGAGACTGTGAAACAATAGGAGAAGGATATAAGGTAAAACAGCAGGAGGATATAAGGTTGTAGGGGTGAGTATAAGGCCCCAGCAACACAGGTAAACCAAAGGCAGTTTTTATTTGACCTCCCCCCCCAAGAGTCCCCGAGTGTTCTAACTTAACAACATATAACCCTCAACACACAACCCGATACATCACTAACTATGCTTACGTTGGTAACCACTACTAACAAAACATCCGCAAACAATACCATCTCAAAACATACCAAAACTGTCTCAAACATTCGCGCGTGTTTAGCATACACATGCAACACTCAACATTACAAAAGCCAGCGGTGTTCCTTATATACTGTACGGGACGTGACTTCAGCCATCCTGGAGCTCCGATATTGATGCTGTTTTCCCTATCATTGACCTGAAGCATCTGTGGTCCTCAGCGCTCGTAATGTACACATTCCTGCCGGTCTGCGGGCCCGGCCAGGATCCACCATTGTACCCAGTGACCCGCCCGACCATACTTAACATGTTACAAACTTTTAATTACTTCCCATCATGCAGTAACACACGTGCGGAAGACAGCTACAACACACCATCAAAATTACGTAATACACACACACACACACATATATATATATATATATATATATATATATATATATATATATATATATATATATATATATATATACTGATAAGTTTTAGGCATAAAATTTTCATAAAGTTGCTTATGTTTCCATTATTCTGTCTTAGATAAGTACGAGTGTAATACACATCATTTGCATGTCTACCACAGGTATGGTGGTCCGTGAGGGGAATCAGCTACGTGTGGAGCGTGAAGACACAGCCACCAGTATACGGAAGGAACGGCTGGGGCTCGTCTCTAATCTAACATCCGGGTCTTGCATCAAACTGCGCTATAGACCACCTGATCAATCGGTCTGTATGCGGCCGCAAACAACTTTAGGGTAATTCTCCTGGAGCACAATCCTCAGTTCTCCCTCACACTGGTTCAAAATATTACTGAGGAGACCTGGGGTCAGGACGGGCCGGCTCTCCCTAACCGGTTTCATAACAAAGTTGCGTTTTCGCTGAGCATTTCGCAGTCCCGTGTGTGTGTCTGGCCAGAGGAGATCTCCGGCCACTGCAGCAGCAACCTGGGAACCAGCCCTGCCCGTAACGCCCACAAGCTAAGGTCACAGCTAATCCCCGTTGTGTCTGCTTCTGACGGAGTCCCCGTGTCCGACCGCTGGCTGGTCTTGACCACAAGTCTGTCTCAGCAATGCGGACCTTTAGCACCCCCGTAAAGCAGGAGGATTTAGCCTCTTGAGTACGAAGATTTGAATAGTGCCTACGACGACCTCCGTCCCGGTACTCAAGGGTCACATATATATCCCGAACGGATCAAGTCGTCGTAGCTGAAGGATTAAGTCTTCGCACTCAAGGGTTTAGTCGCCGTAGTTGAGACGTTGTTAAGTCATCATCTTCAAGAGGTTAAAGGAGTGGCGGATGGTAGTTACAGCGATACAAAGACCACACAACCTAAGGTCCAAGAGAGGTGGAAAAAAAAAGTCACCCTCTGGCAGTACGCCAGACGAAAAACATATAGAAAAAGAAAATACCTTGCAAGATTATTTGCAAGCATGAAGGAAAATTTTATAGGAAGGTCATAAGGTAGAATGAAAATGAATATGTCATGCATCCCATCACCAACGACATGCATCCCTTAACTTTTTGTTATAGAGGCAAGAGTAATGGTAAAATTGAGCTCCAGCCTCTCGACTTACCATGTGTATAACATTCCCGGTTTTGGAGAATGTTACAAAAACTCTTACTTACTCTCTCAAAGCAGGTGACACCGGCTAATCAATGTTGATGTGTTACCACAGCATGACCAGGGAGAGATCGGTGGTTGAGAAGGTAGCATGATATACCACTGCGTTATGATTACTGAATAAATGAATTATTCAGTACCGGAGAGTGACAGGTGGTGATCAAGCCTAATTTTGAAGTCATTAAGGGTGTTGCTCTGAGGAACATTTTCTGGGAGATTATTCCACGCATCAATAATGTCGCTGGTAAAGAAACATTATGTACAGTCTAGATAACTTGGTGACCTCTAAGTCTTAATCCATTTCCTCTCGCCGGTAATCCTGACGCTACTGTAAAAAAAATTTTCAATATCGACGTTGTTGAATCCTTTAAGCATTTTGAAACATTTTATCAATTTGTCGCCCGAGGCGCCTCTCCCTTAGGGAGAACAATTCTAATTCTCGCAATCCCTCCTCATATGGTTTGTTACGTAAGGAAGGAACCAATTCAGTTGCTCATCACTACACTGCTTCCAATCCAAGACTGTCCTAACTTAAGTGGGGGGCCCAAAACTGAACAATATTCCTGCCTGAAGGTTATGAGCGCAGTGAGAAGTGTTGCCACGGGCGTCAGATCCTGTTGTCTCTCAGATTTTGAACGTTCGCAGAATCCATCCATCTGTTCTTTACAGAAAACGATATTTCCTCCTTTTTTGTTTGTTCTCCCTGAAGGTCAGATCGTGTGGCGCAGTAATTTCGAAATCTTCGAGTCTAGTCTGCTTTGCTGTGCTATATTGCTACATGTCAAGTCTAGCGTAAACTCGCTTAACTTTCACCATTTTTCAGTATACTACGCTATCTATCCTTCATATCACGCAGAGCGAAGGAGATTAACATGGCTCGCTATCATCTACATATGAAATTTTCCTGTGTAATCCGGTATCTTCTGCATATCAAGATAAGAGAGAATAAATCATCTGTAATAACATCATACTTTCCCAGGAAGGATTGCATCCAATAACCACAGCATACTGGGATTTGTAGATCCATCTTCTCACCTTGTCATACTAGTTTCCAGCAGGTGTGTGTGTGTGTGTGTGTGTGATAGATGCCAGTAAAGCTTTCAAGTTAGTAAATTAATCAACATCATCAGAGTTTTCCAGGATGAGTGATGTCAACGATAGTAGTTGACTGTCTTGTGGGTGCTTCATGGAGTGGGACAACACGGGAGTCCGAGCTCGCCCCCTTCAGAAGATATTTAGTGACCCCGCAAACGGAACTTTGGAGGCGTTAATACAGGTGCAGCAGGAGCCTTTCCTGGGTACACAGTGTGGCCATCTCCACGTCTGATGGCGTAATGATGCGATCACTTGCCTCAGTCATGGACCACTTACGGCTCCACAAGCAAATTGCCTCGATCAACTACTGTGTTTCGGGTAATTATTGACTCGGTAAACACTGACTCCTGCTGCTGCTTTAGTCTCGTGGCCCACCTGTGCACAGCAGGTGAGGACAAACGGGCCCCCCCCCTCATCTTAATGTTACTTTGGGATATGAATTTCTTACATAAACAAGTTGGATTTTTCTTACTTTTAATCTCACTAATGGCTTCGTTCTTCCTCTTTCTCTTGATTCTGGTGAAAGATTTTTCAGTTTTCAATCACTCGCTTCTTCTCGATCGCCCAGATTGTTTGACTGCGCTGAAGGTGCGGCATTTCGGAACGTTCGCCGCGCACTTACTTCCTCTATAAAGAAAACGGGGATCTCCGTCTGGCTTCTGGTTGCCATCGTGTTTTCTCACTCTATCTGAGCCGTTTCCACCGCAAGTCTTCAAACTCCATCAGAAATCGTCTTCTAATAAAAATCTAGGGGGCGTTCAAGATGGTATATTACACTCTTAACCTTGCTCTTAAAGCCTCTCAACTTCTAGTGCTCTGGAATACAATGGTTAACGTATGAAAGCCATAACTAAGTTAAAGGTTTCCCAAATCAGTCAATAACACTTGCACGAAACATGGATAAAATTCACCTCTCGATTGGTGAGTCTTTAAACCCCTTTGGACACGACGGTAAGATCCTTGAGCGCGTCGGTATGACCCTGAAAGTATGATGACCTGGCCTTTGACCTTACCTACAATAGGGCAAGTCATTAGGCCAGGCTATCATACCCAAGGATCGTATAGTCGTGCTCGAGGCGTCAAGATACGAAAAGGTTCGTGTGCATATCCCACTAACCCAGCCCCGCCAGTATACCTGGTGAAGCCTTCGGGGGTCGTCACTGCCCGGGCTGGGCCCAGGCTGCTGGATTGGGTCGTCGCTGGGCCAAGCTGTTGGGAGTCGCAGCCCTAAGGCCCACACAGCCCCCACAGCTTGCTGGTCTGGTACACTTTAAAGGTACTTGTCCAGTACACTCTTAAACCTCTCTACCGTGCATCCCAGGCTGTTTCTGATGTTAGATGGCGAAGTGTTGAAGAGTCTTGGGCCCACAATGTTTAAAGTGCTCTCTCTTTTTGTGTAAGATGTTATTTCCGAATGTAAGTTGGGAACTATACCTTCCAGGGTTTTCCAGGTATAGATGATGATATGCTTCGCCCGTCTGCGCTCCAGGTAGCATTGCCTGAGAGATCTCAATCGTTCCCAGTTATCTACGAACACTTCCTCCATCGCCAGGCATCTGTACACTCGTGTCCATATTAGCGGAAAACACTGTATTTGAATCCATCAGAGAGACACTTATAAAAGGGATTTCATTAGACTGCTGGGCTGTGATAGCCTTTATATACCTTACTGCGGCCCGGGCGGTGACAGCTGTAACACAGCTTAAACCGGCCCGGGTGGTTTGAGGCTCATATAAATTATGTTCCGTCAGTCCGTCATCCCCAGGTACGGTGCTGCTCGCTGTGTCAGGACCAGACCACCTCCTTCCATGACAGGACCTACTTCGGTTACTTGGAGCCTACCATCACACCAGCCCACCTCCACACCAGCCAGCTGTTCATCTGTTGGCTTCAACCAAAACACACGCCAATCCAGCACACTTGCCCGAGGCTCCATAATGAACAGTCTAGATGATTCAGTTCTTAACTTCAATACCTCTTATACAGGTGCTTATGTAATAATAATCTGCATCTGTCTATCTATCTAACTATATATATATATATATATATATATATATATATATATATATATATATATATATATATATATAT
>JAYMFT010067938.1:0-14675 GCA_038088735.1 Panulirus argus
ACAAAACAAGGAATAAGCAGATGCTGCAAGTGAGGAACTACACAAACCAGGAAATTCAACAGCCCGCAACGCTTTACCAGCGCGGCCCGGCTGGTTATGTAACCAAGCGGGCGGGCGTCCGAAGCGGGCTATGACATCATAATACGACGCACTCCTTCCCCCTTTTCAAGTAAACACAAATCTGCACTATTATTTCACTATTTGATATCTATAGGTCCTTCGTGGTTTTACATTTCGTAAAGGGTATAGGTACACCAATACAACGAGACAAGTTCACAGATTCATGACATTTGTTTGTAATCTGGTACAATTAAGATCCGTAATGCTAAATTTTAAGTCAACAGAGGCGATAGAGGATTCTGATCCTTTTAAGAAAGTTTTAACTGTTACTCAAATGCTAAAATCGGCGGTACATTGGTTCGCGTTGCCTACTTCCAGTCTCTCTGTCTGGGTTCAATTCCAAGCCGATCGCAGATACGTGCACCACCCAACTGTTCGTCCTTTCACTAGAAAGCGGAGGTAAAGCACCACAGATAGTGACAATCCTTACAAGAAGACAGTTAAAACTCAGCCAGCGATCCCCCATGGGTGTCCACGTCCATGACCCTCGCTGGTAGGCCTAACGAGCCTTCGACGGATGTCCACGTCCGAGGACATGGCCTTCAACAAGAACCCATTGAACCTAAGAGGGGGACGTGTATTTTACATAACATGATTCGCAGTCTTAATTAAACAGCTAAACAGTGTACTGACTCACATAGGACGGTCTCAAGGACTCTCCGTATCCTGCCAGCCAAACGAAACGGCCACTTTTTAAAACGTACTATATTACAAAGAGCACACTACTATCACTATATTGTAAACGCTTACGTAAAGACAAATTAACACTTATTAAAAAAAGTAATTACTACTGTTGTAACAACTGGTTCCCAAAAAAGTCATTATATCGGCATTTATAAAAATGCAGATTACGATTATTGTAATTTGTTATCCTTTGAAAAATGCTGGTTAGGTTGTACCTCCCTCCCACACACAATTAAAGGCGAACTAACCCATCATTTTGTTGTCTTACGAGAAATGGCAAACTTCTTATCTACCTATGACCTGCCCACAACAAACACTTCCCCCTACTGTGGTTTGGTAATCAAGGTTAAAGACGGGTCACACTTTGTCCCTCCTGTATCCTTCATCTCCCCCTTTCACATACTGATGTTGGCTGCTTTCTATCTTGATAAAAAGATTCTAACACAGACATCCCATCTCATTAGACACTGCTTGTTTAACTGCAACTTAAGAAATGCAATGGTTACTCCACATCTATTTCAGTTCACTCATCAAGCTGCAATGGATCAATATTTCCACTGCTCGCTGGCTTTAAAAGTTGGGTCAATATATTTGATAAAATAAACTGTATAACACAAATGGTGTACAGTCTGCCGACTATTTTTTTTTGTGTGTGTGTGTAACTGGACAAGCTACTTTCTACACACAGAAATGAGATCAGCTGAATTTTGACCAAGTTTCCTACAGATGTCTGAGCATAACGGTTGATGGGATATCTAGGTTGTGCTGACTTAAAAAAAGTTTTAAGACACAAGCTGTAATGTGGTCCCTCGTTAGATAAACCCTGAAAATATAAGCTGCGAAAAACGCAAGCCACAAAAACAAACAGGATCTTACATCAGTAAACCTCCATATAACAACAAAAGGACCTAATGGTTCTATGCAGCTAAAATTCTATTGTACGCAAGGTTTCCAACAACCAACGGGAATGATAACGTACAGTGGTGAATTTAATGGCCTTTGACTCCTGAAAGACCACCCATCAAGAAAACGGAACACACAAACATAAATCCACAAACTGAAACACGCAAACATAAATTCAGAAACTGTAACAGACAACCACAAACACATACAAGATGAAAAATATTACACAAAGGAGGGTTACATAAGGCGGCAGATGCGGTGGATTACCAGCGATCAGGCCCACGGCCAACCCAACTGGTGCCAAGTGACTAGGATAGCGGGAGGCGGGGGTGACGAAAATCTCATTTTATTCCTTTCCTCACTGGCAGTAATTTCCTCAGCGATTGAGAGACTACTGGAATACTGTAAGCTTATATTCCCTGCTCCTTTAAATTATCAGGATCAAGAACCGGTTGCCTTATCGCAACACCTGACATTAAATGTTCACACAAAAGTCAAGAGATGTGCGAATGCTCACTCTTCATTCAGCCCAACGCTGGACAAAAGTAATCAGATGAATACAAGGCATTCTTATATAACGTGTAAACCGAGAATTTCTTTAAAAAAAATGAGGCTTGGGAATGAAGATTTCAAGAAAAGTCTGCGACGCAGATGCCGTCACCTACAGGTTAAGATAAGGGGTTAAGGTGTCAGTCAGGAGGCTACAGCGTACCCCACTACCTCACGCTGCTGCACTCATGATACCCAGTGTATTTATACACCTACTTTCACCGGACTCTTTCTTGGTGAACACGAACGAACTTCGCATTTGGCCGAAACCTGCTATATAATTCCTAGACGACCCTTGTATTGAATACATCCTCCAACTTGATCACCGTATAGTTTCCTACACTTGCATAAGTCTTGAAATATCATTTATATAAACCTTCAGATACGGATGCGAAGCTCAACAGCTTTCTTTTATATAAGCCTCATTCTCATTCACAATTCTCTACAGTACAGAGGTAAAGTTACTTCGTGAATGGAAGTGAAATCAATACTTCAAGTTACGAATCGACAGGTCTGTACTGGATTTACAAACGGTCTAGCTGTGTACTGATATATAAGTAATTACATAATCCCACGTCCAGCTGCCTCTCTACACCACACAATCTGTACAATCTTCATAAATGTGTTACTACGTTAGTCCATGTCGATCTGCCTTGCCACACCACACAACTGCTGTCTTCACGCAGTTCAAACTGGTCAACACCCGAGCCCCATGGCTGCATAAATGACATGGCGGGACCAGCCGGCGAGTGTAAAAGTGGGTTGGTTGTAGGGTGGGAAGATGGGATGGGGAGTGGGACGGAGGCGGTGGTGGGAGGTGCGCGACACACTGGCGCCACCACCGTTGTACTCACCCACCCTCTCGTCAACGTGACCTGCTACTTACACTCCCCTTAGCTCTTCAACTATTTCCGATACCTGAGACTGGGGGGAAGTAACAACTCACACGCCGCTGGCGTACTTCACGTACATACAACATAACATCAGACCCCCAGGACGTCGCGCAACAGTTGACGGTTACAAGTGAAAAGCAGCTGCACCAGACTTAACAGCTGGGGCTGAAGGGATGTCATCTGGCCAGGTGGTGATTCTGGAGACCTTGGGAGCTTGTGAGGCATTTAAAGCACATTAAGAATTACGCAAAAATATAACAAAATAACCATGAAAGTGAAATTTGCAGGAAAGCTGTAATCAACTGTTCAAATTACACTTTTTCCCCTTGAATGTTCACCTGATCATAACGTTTAACAATTGTGTATCAGCAAAACCTGCCTCATCCAGGCAATGACGATTGAAAAACTGAAGAACAAAAATGTGAATCACAAGCGCCAATACGGAACGTGGTAAAGGAGAAAACAAGAGAGGGGGAATGTAGTTGCCTAGTGACAGAAAGCATGCTCTTCCCAACACCCACTACCCTTCCTTGCCATGACGAAGCACGGCAAAGGCCTTGGACGTAACCCACAATCTCCCAGCACCACACCAACCAGACCCTTTCTGGTATATAAGCACCTCTTCTCAAAGGACACGTTAAGAAACTGACTCATTCTGCGTGTTAAACAATATATACAGAAAACACATATAACAGTTCTAAGCTTACACCACTTACTAAAAAAACTAACAACAAATCAAATCTGAATTGCCAACATTCTCCAAACATATTATGCATTCCATGAACCTAGCATACATGGCCAAAATTTGTCGCGAAGAAAGTAAAAGAAAAAAAATTCTATCACAGTAGTCATATGAATATACACCAAAAGAAAATTTGGAATTCAAAAAACAACCCGCAGTAAACAAGATCAAAGTGCATTTTTTCTCACGACTGCTTAGTACATTTGATTAAATATAATGTCATACGGTGAGATTTGCCCACACTTTGTACGCGTGATTCACAGGGAGAGAGTTTTACAATTGCGTTGCCCCGTATAGTCTTTGTTCAATATATATATATATATATATATATATATATATATATATATATATATATATACACACATATATATTTGTCTATGCCAGGTACGCATTTATTAAACAGCCGCGCCAAACCAGCTGGTCTGGATGGGGTCCGACTGCCGCGCCCACGATTTGAACCCCATTGGGCCCGTGCGTGAATCATAGTCAGACAAGATGTGTGTTATGTTGTTACGTACCCTGAGGCGGAGTGGGAGGCCAAGTGCACCCAGAGAAGCAAAACGTAGAAGTCAAACGTTCTCATACACATTAACTTCTAAATTATGTACTGCAATAAAACAGGCACATCGGTTAGGGTTCAACACCATATAAATAAATAATCACACTGAGATCTACACTGCGCCCTCTTCCTGCACAAAATAACACAAGAAAAGACCAAAGCCTTCCTCTTCAACAAAGACAGAATGACAGCATGAGGAGCTAAGAACCCTCTCCTCTGATCCTAAGAAGCCATATCACAGTAGACCAGGGATTCAGTTCCCTTTGTACTATCCCTACCCATATTCTTAAAGGAAAGTGTTTCCTCTGTTCAGCACTGGGATGCAGCCCAATCAAAATCATTTCTTCTTTAGGGTGTGTCCGCATTGAAATCACCTTTGGGGTGTACCCTAATCACCTTGGTGACTATATGTTTTTGTTGTTTTGTAAAGAATCAGTTCCTTGGCTTTGGCCCATCAAATGTAGCTTCTTAAATGTTTCAAATTAAGACGGGTTGGCGAGTCACTTGCCTGACGTCACTCGTGTTTTCAGATTATGATTCGTCTTTTCGTTTATCTATACTAAACATTAGAGGCCAACATACATACGACACTCAAAGTCACCCCTCCCACCCTCCACCAGGGAAATTAACTATAACAAAATGAAATAATCATACGCTACCTGTTCCCTTCCAATGAAATAAAATATTCCTTATTACAGTGGCAAACAATACTGAACGATTAATTTGACTTGGTGCGAAAGCATCTACAAACGGGCCCTTAAAAAACCTGAAAATCATTAAGTTACAGAACTGAAGAGTTCAGAGTTCGACTCAAAACCGAACTGCGATCGGTTGGTAAACAAGCGCCCACACTATGTCATAGTTTCATACTCAAACTGTAGGGTCTGTCGCAAGTATGTGAAATAGCATTTCGTCCCCAGATCAGTGACTTTGGCAAAGGCCTACAACCGCCCCCCCTAGTGTTGTGGGCTGGTGTATACAGAAAGCGCAGTCGCAGACGTACTCTATGTACCCTAAACGTACCCTAGCCTGGATGGTGGTGCGGCAAAGTCATAACGATCGACCACGGTGGAATGAACAACCCCAGTGAACCTTTGCCCTTGAGCATTTGTACAAAATAAATCGACAGAAAATTAACCGCATAAATTCTGAAAGTAACGACTGAAAAACTAAGTTTTCAAAATAGCGCAGAGCACACCTCGCCGTACACTGTGCACAAACTCAAACTTTCAATTTAGCACCATTGAAAACACAATCAAGTATTGCCAAACGCACACACATTCTTCAGGAGAATAGCTTACCATATAAAATCCCTTCTAGAAATTTGCCACACTCGGATACTGCTTTGCACAATTTGAGGGAATGCCGAGGAAAACAGTCAAATACCTTGCAAGAACACTAGAACGAACAGTGAATTAATCCTTCAACGTGCGTTTCAGCTTTTCCCCCCCAGCCTTACGGGATGAAAGTCATTTCGCTCGCTAATGGCAATGAACACTTAAGAACGCTAGCGCATTCGAGACAGACAGCAAATTCTAACGTCGTAAGAAACTTTACTAATCATACAATTGCATAAATACTACTACTAGTACTAATAATAATAATAATAAAAATAATAATATAAAACCACCTAAGACGAACGCCACTATAAAAAAATAAATGATACTGTCTGTCACTCACCCGGCCGCCATGTGGCGTCTGAGGCAAGATTCAGACAGACGAAAGACCAGCTACAAACGGCTGCTCTCTGCCAGCACAAAAGATCAGGCGCGACAGGGGTCACCCACAGTCCCCTTTCCTTGACCACCAAGGGCTAAGATGGGCAACGAGACAACAACACTCTTGGCACCTTCACCTACCGGTAATATTTTCTTTGTTTGCGAATAATCATAGCTATCATTTGAAGGCGGCTGGGGGTAGATTTCTCAAGGGTACTTTGCCTATTTCAGTCCACATCTTGAAAACAAAATAAATGCTACTGATTGAGATGCCCACACGGATCCTTGCTCGGTTTTTGCACAATGACATACTTAATTTTGTATGAAAACCACAAAACAAACAAGTATACACATTCGTGTGAACTGCCCTCCTAGTTTCAACTGTTATTAAGGTAACCACGATTATCTAGCTATTTTTTTTTTACGTCAAACTACACACAAAAGTTGCAGTGACAAATCTATATCTCAAGATACTCACAATTTACACTCCATTATTTCAAGGGTGAAAAACCACGCAATGAATATAAATACCACAAGCATAAAACCCCTCTCAGGATTGTCAAAACAAGAATATGAATGAATATGCATAAAGAATTACAAATACTTCCCTTTCCTGTTGGGACGACGTAGGAGGTGAGCAGCAAGAGCAAGGGACAAACCATGCTCACCTCCCATTCCCCCCTTCACTTTATACGACCACATTCGTCCTTGTCACCATACCCTTATGGCCACAGAGATTCACCTCTCGTCCACACCAAATTCTCTCAACTCATACTTTCAACAGGCCACCTCCTAAAAGCCTCGCCCTGCCATGAGTAATAATAACAAAGGCAAGAGTAAAAAATGAGCTATTGACAGGCTACGGGTGTATGTTCATGAGATTTTCGAAACAAATCACAGCTGTAATGTAAATATGAATACACGAGTACACACTGTCCCTTACACATATATGGCCAGATGATCAATGAAGGCTGCAAAATGTCAGGGGTTGCAACCAATACTTTAGTTCTACGATTCACAACAATGAAGAGTGATTTTGTTGAACATTAACGACAGGTTGTGGAGAACGAGTGCAGGAAATACTCATATACTGTCATAACCGAGGAACTGGCCTGAGTGACGAGCTCAAACTGAAAATACTCATGTCCAAATTCTAAGCGTTGGCATTACTATGTCGTATGTGGCCACGATCTCTAATTTGCTGTACATCAGAGGTTAACTGCATTATTAAGAGGTTTTGATTTTGAGGTGAAGTGGTTATTTATCTAGCCTGTTCGCATCCCGCAAAAACTCCTCCTAACTCAACCTGAGTAAGGACGGGGCGGGTGCACGGGAACCGACCGGACTGCTCGGCTGACTTAACCAACCGTCACACCCATAGCCGGAGGGGGGGCTTACCCCCCCCCCCCATTAAGTGGTTCAACTTCAGAACCAGCCGGCGCCGTCACGTCGGGAATGTGCGCCCCCGTGGCGAGGGTACATGGCAAACAAAGACGGCGGGCGGGGGAGATGACAATGAACAAGGGAGCGGAGGTAAGATGATCCTGCCAACTCATGGCATCGGAAGACTAGGAATCTCTCCGAACAGGTTTGAATATACGCTTCCTTATGCAGTACTTAATACCACACACACACATATATACATATATACAAGAGGTATTTACATGTTAAGCCACTGATGGGAACCGTTTTTGGATAAGCAGAGGAAATCGACCGGGCTGTGAAGAATCCAAGTTCTGTACAGCAACTTGAGGGGGTACAAATTAACCCATCCAGATAAACCAGACCGCTGCCTGAGACACAAACCTAGCCAACATCCCCTAACGCCACAGTCCTGGCCATCACAACACGACTACCGTATCATACTCAAAATTTCTCTTCATAACATCCCTAGCCGGCCCCACTGTCACCTAAAACCAAGTATATGTCCTAGTCTTACGTATTTATGAAATCTACGATAACATTGAAATAGTGCTTGAAATTTTTCCTTTTTAAATCCACGACAGTGCTGAGATGGTGCTTGAAATTTCTCCTAAGCCCTTGTGAACCACATACATTCCTAGGCATGGCATTTACAAATGTATATACAATTTTTTCTTTGACAGACTATGGATGGGGATATTTGGCTGAAGCTCATGTTTCAGTTACTGCAAAACCTAAATTCCTGAGTCAGACATACGCAGTTTTCACAGAAGAATTACTTCAATAACTAAAGTAATTAAGTTCACAAAACACATATCAAATCATAAGTTAAAGAATGATTTCAAGAAGGCCAATGACCTGATTTAAGGTTTCAGACGTAATACGCTGAAATCCCCCTCTCAAATACCCTTGACGTCTTTGGACATTCTTCTCTGGGAAAGGATGTTGACTCTACGCCCTTAAAGACGCCCTGGACTCCTGCCCACGTCAGCAGCAACATCGCATTAAGACTCGGCGACCCTCGCTGGCACAGCACTTCCCCTGCCTCGTTTCAACGCAGCGATACTGTAATCATCTACGAAAACCACCTATCGTCTGGACGGCATTACAATGTATTGACCACCTATCGTCTGGACGGCATTACAATGTATTCTGCTCGAGGTTCGACTCCACACACTGCGAATCCGACCGGGTTCAGACTCGATTATGAAGAACGTTGTGATGATGATGTTCCCAAAAGGTAGCAAAGATTTACATACACACATGAACGTGTCGGGGTCTATCTTTTAACTTTACGCATATCGACTATATTTACCATTGCGCCAATTCGAAAACAGAACGTTTTTTTCAGGTCAGGATACAGGATGCAAGAAACGGTCATAAATTACGGCTTCAGAAACGATGAAATTATCTAACCTATTTCACCACAGGGAAACTAATCTCAGAAAGTACAGCAATGAAAATCAAAATTCAGTTAGTTATGGTATTGGTATCTGCGTCATTTCCACTCGGTAACTGCTGGATGTTACACGTTACCAGGCTAAGCTTAAGCTTATAATTGAAAATATGTCATTCAAATGTAAGGAACATCAAGAATAATCGGGATGGACTAAGCCATTCAAGTGAGGAACACAGTATTCAGAAATCAAATACTAAAAATTAGGATGCAAGAAAACATGGCACGCCATGCTCCTCAGCACACCACTTAACTGCACCACGAACGGGAAATGTTAGCATCTGCTCCTTTCTCATTCATTACCAATACCACAAGCGTTAGAAAGCCTTGTTCCCATCCCATGAACTATCACTACCACACGGAAGAGAGAAAGCCCTCCCTCTTCCCATCCCATACACCACCCCTCCCACAAGGCAAAATGAGCCCTACCACCATCCAAATTGACAGGGTTAGCCTCCACCACCGTCCCATACTCCTCTTAGCGACAAGACGCGTGTGTATAGGCAAGGTCACGTGTGAAGGGCGCTACACGTGAGGACGACTATACACGTGAGGGCGGCTACACACACGTGACTTACCAGAAAAGCATCGCCCGCTCCCTTTATGTTGGCAGTAATGGTGAGGACATACCACAGTAGAAACACTGAACACCAGGATTATCAGCATCGATTTTATAAAGTATGTAGGAAGGAAAACATTAATACCATTGGCCAGGTAGTCTCTGTAGTCTCCCAAACATCTGAAGTAGTTCAAAGATTTTGAGAATAACGGCGCTGACGGCCAAAATGAACCCTGGCAGTAGATAAGCCTAACTCCCAAATAACAAACCTACCGCCCGGTATATCAGAGAACGTTAAGACCCATCTTCAACATTCCTCACAACACAAAAATGCAATGCTTCAACTTATCTTCATTCAAGATTCTATTTTGCATCAAATGAGGTTTAAATTTCCTACTTCATATCAATTTCCTCAACGGCAGCCTTTGAGGTACCCTACACTTAACGGTACATCAAATTAACATCTAATTCTAATCGCGATTTTAGAAATGAAACTTCTAATGTAAGGGCTCCATCTAAGTGACTTCAGGAAAAGGTCTTACGAACTACTTGTGTCGCGATCCCAAGAGACAAGAAGGACCGGCCGGGTGCCTCTCCAAGCCCCTGATTCTATCTACAGCCGCCAGCCTGACGAGGAAGGAAACAGATGTTGCCATAATTCGGTAACGCACGCGTGTGTATTTGACCAATCGTTCAGCTTTTGGTGATGGGTGGCGCCTGGACAGATGGAACAGTCCTGACTCTAAACTGCGCTGCATCCATGACTTTAAGGAGCTAGAAACCACCTGTACAGAATTTTCCTTCAAAAATAGGAATACTGTAAAAGTACGATGGGGTTTGAGAAGCGGTGATGGTTAAAAACAGCCCAATTAACTGCTTCCACACCGGTATGAAAACGTGACATGTTACTCCCAATAAATGTGATGAAAGACATTCCAGTCTGCGTCCTTTATAGAAACTTTCGACTAGGTTCATCCGATTTTCGATGGATTATCAAGTAGGACGTCTTTGAAATATTCCCACCAATCAGAGGGAAACCTGAGAAGGAGTGTGTTCAGCTGTCTTTAGACGGAGCCTTAATATAGCCTACCGCTAACCTAGACGACCACACGCCTTCACCATACTGTCTACCAGACCTTTAAGGCCATCTCTCCGGAGGCCGGTCGTCTACTCTACTAGTGCCAAGTTCACTTACGACAAGACCTTGATGTGCAGGTAACAGGAAGCGGAGGTCAGGTGTAAATGTGACAAATGCATACATTTTCACCTCTTTACTAAGTTTCAGTAACATAGGTGTAAATGACAAATGCATACATTTTCACCTCTTTACTAAGTTTCAGTAACATCTCACCTGTCCTAAACATAAAGGTACTATTTTGACAACCCTGAACGAAAATATTCATCAATGTCACACTACCAGTACACAAATTTATCTATCGTGAGATAAGATCACTAATTTTTGTCCAAGTTTAATTCTCCTGCCTAAACAGAACAAAATAAAAGTAATTTTCATATAACCTAAAAACAATGATTTACGACAAAGCGATAGATACACCGATCACAGAAGCACATCCCTATCGTCGACAGTTGGCGGCATCGCCCCGTTTAAAAATAACATCGTAGGTCTCACCCTAGGCTAAGCCACGAATAAGTAGATGTTTTTTTTTCAGGAGTAGGGGAGGCCGAGAGAAGTTCCGGCAGGAGGCCAGCAGAGGAGCTGCATAGGAGAGGTGATTTCAGTTCATAGTGGTACAGTAAGGGGAGGAATATATCTGTGAAGAGGCATCGTAACACAGAACTTGAGAATATTTGAAGAAACATTACGCGCGGCAGCTACGAGATGCGATGAGGCAGTTTAGCGGTGCAACATTAAAATGTAACACGAGATGCGAGAGGAAAACGCAAGGCGGCTGTAGGTGTTTGATATAGAGCCTGTATGGAAGCAGAGTCGCGCCAAGGAAGATGAGCAAAAGAAAGATCCAGAAAAAAAGATGTAAATGGAGGGGAATGGAAAGGAAATAAAAGCAAGGAGTAAAAATTTTACGTGATATCGAGGTGTTGAAAAGCCAGCAGGCAACACCTACAGGTTCCCGTGATTGCGACTCAGCAGCAACAGCTACAATTGTCAACGTTGATACACCCTAGCCTCGCTACCACCACCCACCAGCACATGCGGGAAGCCATTACTTTAACCTCAAACGGTAATCTCAACGCAGAACAAGAGAACAATAAAAAAAAAAAAAACTTGCTACGATAACGCAGGCGCATACTTTCAATAAAATTTCAAAACAATTGGTCTATGGAAACTAAAGCGAGGCACGGACACCGTTTACTCACCACAGGCAACAACGTCACTGCCTGACCACAATACGGCCACAAAATATAACCGAGACGTGATTAATCTCCTTAGCAGAAGACTCCAGTGACGAACTTAAGTCCTGAAAGCAGTTTTGTAGTACGATGGCGCAATATCAATTTACTATTATCAATGCAAACAATGCATGTTCTCCGAATAAGCACTCATAATGAAAGTTATGCAATTCCAAGACTGTAGTCTAGTTAATAAACCTTTAGTGCAATTGATATCCTCTTTTGCGCACCACTCTCAGGGAGTGTATAAATGATGAAATACATTCGCTGCTTTTATCAGGCAAAAAACAAATCAATCAATCGAATTATCTGTATGAAATTTTGGCACTTGCAACACTCAAACTAATCCTTACAGCCCCAATCCATCACCAATAATCTTTCAAAAACAAACTTATAAACTTCCCATTTATTCTAGCGGTGTTATCGTACATGTTTATCATGAAGCAGGTCCTCACCATACGCACATAACTGCATCAATCACGCGACGGAGGAGCATTCCTTGGCGTCGAAAATAACACTCCAAGGTTAGAACCATAGACGTGCGTCAAAGGCTAGGGGGGGACTAACCTAAGGAAGACACGCACTGTTCCTCAGACCACAAAGCAAGCGCGTCACACAAGCCCTGGGTGGTACACTGATCTTTGTTTGAATATTTTAACCCCCACTCAACTGATCTGGCTTTGATGAATCCTTTTTACTACTAATCTTAACAGATCTTCAGTTTATCCTATATTAAACTTACAAGAAGAGGGAATTAGTACTTATTTCACTACCAATAATAAATTTAGTCATTTGAACATGATGGTACAAGTTTGGATGACTATCTTTTAGGAAGGGTCAGGTCAAAGGCGAGGCATTCCCACCAAAGTCTCAAACAGAACATTTGAGACACAAATACGGTCTTCAGAACGAAATGTGTTCACAAGGTTTACCAAGCGAAACGTAAGAATCCCTGGTATAACAATCTAGCCAAATAAATTCGTATTACTACATATAACACAACAATAAAGTAGCGCGCTGCTATGACAGCCAGTGATGGAGGATTATGCATCACATAACACAGTTTCCTTACGAGATTAACACACGACAAGAGGCAATGAAGACAAAAGGTATTCACGCAAACACGTCAAACGCACAACAGTAATGGTCGTGAACAGCCATCACCATCGTCGCCTCCTCTTGCACTAGCGCACCTCGCCATCTGTCTGGAACATGACGACGTACCCCATGACCCCAGTCTCCGGCGAGGATACCACCACACCACTGCTCTTGCCGCTGCATGACACGCGCACCCAACACTACCTCCACACACACACATATCACCACTCTCAGCCACCACCGCCTCCTCAAGGTATACGCACCACTACACAACATACCAACACTGCTACAGTTACGATAAATATGTCATTATATATGAGGAAAGTATGCAAGAAAGTTACAAGCAATCTCTGGTACATTTTCTGCACACTAATCCAAAGGATATCAACCAACGTACACACGGAACTCATATTAGGAATTACAGTATCTTGAAAGGATAAAGAGTAACCATTCAGAGTCTGATCCTATGCGCATTTACACTTTTTGCCTCTGATCATTTACTTTACTAATTTCACGCTAAATTACTCCAGGGCCCTATACTTCCAACCACAAGCACTCTCTCATAAAAATCCCTTCATATATTTATCAACCAGTTCTTTCCACTGTCAACTATACTCCAAGCTGATCATTACAACCACATAAATTCTGATGATCTGATGCCTCTTCCACTCCATTCCATCTCTCTCTCTCCCTTCGGGAACCACCAGCTACGCTTCCTCCTCCTCCTCCTCCTCCACCACCATGCAGACGGACCCATTGACTTCCAGCTCGACTCGCGCTCCCGACCCTCTCCAAGCACACTCCCTCCAGAACCCTATCCTTGCCTGTTTGCCTGCCCGCCCGCCAGCACATCTGCCAGTTCCCCCCAGTCATTTAATTCTCAAGTATTCTACCTATCTACCAGTCTAGTCAGTCAGTCTTATCATCAGCCGATCACAGAGAGGAAACAGCAACCAACAGGGCTGCATGCCTGCAGCCCTCCCTTCTCACCGCTACCCCGCCCAGTGGGTCCGGCTTACGTAACTCCCCGGAAAAATCAATAGTACCGCAACACCTCACCCCCACTCTACCCCACCCCAAACAAACTCGTACCCGCACCGTGTGCTTGCAAGAACACTAACCCCCACCCCCCACTACCTCCCAACGGCAGCAGCAGAAGCGTGACCCACATAACAGTCTAGGACCAGGTCATACACTAAAGTACACTGACAGTATACTAATCTAGATAAGATGGAGAGAGGACAGTACAGTATGGAAGAAGGCTGTGTAAAGCACACGTGTTTCAGACATGCCCCAACCGTGACTAGAACGAACAAGACAAAAAAATGGCAAAGGAAAAAGAACGCAGTGGGTAACCTGAGCTTCTGCGATGTTTGAAGTCCTCACTCAATTACGGAAAAGTTGTAAGACCAAAGAGAAATGGATGATTAAAACAAGGTGTTAACAGGAGAGCAAAGACGAAGTTAATCTATACAGGTTTACATAAAACGCACACAATATATATATATATATATATATATATATATATATATATATATATATATATACTCACAATAAAAAAGCCAATTTCGGACGCTGAACTAGTGTTGGGCGCTTTCGTAT
>JAYMFT010067949.1:0-14674 GCA_038088735.1 Panulirus argus
TATATATATATATATATATATATATAGATAGAGAGAGAGAGAGAGAGAGAGAGAGAGAGAGAGAGAGAGAGAGAGAGGTATGTATGTACGTATATATACTTATATATATTTCATAAATCTATCAAATTTCAGATAAGAATGAGGCATTAATATAACCATCCAAAATGTTACATTCATGATTTAATATTCTGCCTGGCCAGCTGTAAAACTTTAATTATATAACCAGGACTGGTGTGTGGCGTAATTAAATTGGACACTGAGTCAGCCATCGCGATTCTCTCTCTCTCTCTCTCTACTGGTATACCACATCGTTCTAATCTAATCTATCCCTGGGGATAGAGGAGAAAGAATACTTCCTACGTATTCTCTGCATGTCGTAGAAGGCGACTGAAAGGGGATGGAGCGAGAGGCTGGAAATCCTTCCCTCCAGTTTTACTTTTCCCAAAGAAGGAACAGAGTAGGGGGCCAAGTGAGGATTTCCCCTCTAAGGCTCAGTCCTCTGTTCTTGGCTCTACCTCGCTAGCACCGGGCAATGGCGAATATGTATAAGAAAAAAAAGGACAAGTGAGAGACAGACGCAGTTCTTCAGCAACTCACAGACTTGGAGCCCAGACTGCGGGGCTTGCAGGGGATGAGTGCTGGGGCGCCCACGGCTGCCATGACCTGACGGGGGGAGTCCGAGGCGAAGTGGGGCTCCGGGTCGGGGGAGGGAGACACCGGCACAGCCAGCGGCTCCTTCAGGTCGTTCCTGCGTGGATCTATCCGGACCTTGCTGTCCACGATGAAGATGTCTGCGGAAGAGAGGGAGACAGACAGAGAGAGAGAGACAAAGAGAGAGAGGAATGAGAGACAGAGGGGAGCCCCACATGAGGTCAGCTGAGAGACAGTCAAGGTGAGCCGTGTGCCAGTAAGGCCTGAGGTGCTGCTAACGAAGCCTTACTCGAGCAGCGTCAGAGTTGGTCTTGACGCAGCGGCTCGCGCCCGCCTCCCTCATCCGTGCTGGCCACCCTGCCTCACACCCATTGCTCCAAGCTTGAGGCAGACTCGGACTTAAGGTCCCTTGAAGGTTTTGATGATTGCAAAGTTACTAGAACTTTAAATATGCAGTGACTACGAGCTAAGAACTTACTTTAGAGTTACAAAAAAAATGAACTTAAGGTTCTAAATATTATTATGTCAAGAGTGAGAAGTTCTCAGAAAGATGCAAAAATAGAACAACCAAAGGCCATAATAGGAAAATAAGCTCAACACAAGTTAGAAAAGATGAAAATAAAAACTTTTGTGGTCTTAGATTAGAGGACAAATGGAACGAAGTGAGCGATAACACTGTGGGTGTGGACAGCACAGAGAAGTTTGAGAAGTCGTTTGATTGCAAAGAATGTTCAGGAGATGTGGCCCACGAGTGCTGAACTGCCTCCCACTACAGTAAAGACACTGTGTACGGTGTCCACCGCCACAGTTTGGCATATCATTCCCCTACAGTATACATAATATGATGAGGTGACCAGTCTGAGTATAGACACAACCTTTACAATGTGGGGAGTCAACCCCTGAAGCATGATGGACCAACCCCCTGAGCATGGTGAGGACTGCACCATCCTACTCTTGCATGTATCCTCACATCTCAGGTCACTCACCTGTCATTCCCAGGAAGAGGAGGCAGTGCATTAACCTTCGACCTGGCATGTTGCACCGTGCGAAGTCACCAGCAGGTCTCCTACGTGAGGATCCTCCAGGAGGGCAGTACAGGTCTGCCACACGTATTCCTTCTTGACGTCAATGCACCACAAGTTCTTGACCTCCTCAGCGGCTGGGTCAGGGACCTCTCGTTCACCTGAGGTCACCAGCCTCCGACTGACCAGGTCATGTGAGGGCGTTAGGTGTGCCAAGGTCTCACGCAACACATTCTTGTATTGATCTCTGAACTCCTCATTAGGGCAGGTCACAGAGAGGTCATAAAGGAGAGGTCACAGTGTTTTGTATCTACAATAGAGACTGGAGATGCTAAGTAGGCAACCACACACTTTGGTTAATCTTGGCTGGCCTGAGCTGTGACCTCTACTGTATTCTTCCGCCGTGGAACTGAAGTTATTGTATTTCAGAATCGTATTTCTTGTACCTGTAACATGAAGAACAAAATTCATTATCATAATCTGCACTTGACAATCATAACATTCTGTCCAGCGTTAGACTAACACTAAAGATCACCCTCGTGAACAGCACAGAACATGAACACGGCAAGGGGCACGCAAGCAGCCACCTCTCGGGAGCAAAAGCAGCAAACCCAACGAGACTTGACAAATGTTACGTGACCTATAGTATAGCCAGGCAGAGTCGCCCCTCACACTGGGCGAGGCCAGGCCTGCCCAGGGCTTGAGCACGACTCAGGCCCTCACACATGAGGGACTTACACATGAAGGACTCATGGGTGTAGGCCTCACACATGAGGGACTCACAGATGAGTGCCACAGTCAGGAGTCAGGAAGACAGAGAAAATGAGACAAAGATCTGATATGACTATGGTCGAATGTTGGCAGCGGCACAGTGGGCAGTGAGAGTCGGGAAATGGTGAGGGTGTGTGTTTCCCACAGCCCACAGCACTGCAACGAAAATACTAGAAATACACACATGGCTTTTACCTCTCTCTCTCTCTCTCTCTCTCTCTCGCAGGACAAGGGTCGTTGGAGAAAAAAGTGTAAAAATACTGGGGAAAAAAACTGAAGTACGTACATGTGGATCATGGCTGGTGATGGCGTTGTGGCACGCCATCCCCGCCCCGCCCTAAACCCGCCCCGCCCTGCCCCGCCCCGCACCTCCCGACACCTGACCCGCCCCACCCCACACCTGCGCCGCCCTGCCCCTGTCTATGCTAGAGATCTGGTGATAAGACTCGTCTGTAAAATTTCAAGATCTGCTGGCGACACGAAATTAGAAAGTATACCAAAGTCAAAGGAAGACTGACTGATATTCAAAGTAATTTAGAAAGACTAATGAGGTGTCCGGAGCCATGAGACATGGTCTGCAGTGTTGACCAACGTAAAGCAATGTATTCTGGTCATAAGAATATGACTGGCAAATAGAAATTGGTCGGTAAACCATCATCATCAAAAGCAAAAGAAGAAAAAGCAATGGATAGATTCTCGATATGAATAGCAGTTCACAGCTGCATACAACAGCGCCAACGGGTGTTCACTTTCATCGCCAGAAACATTATCTAGAGAGAAAATGACAAATCGCTTACTGCTTTACATTCCAGTCAAACCATACTTGGAATACGCTTTTCAGTACTGCTAACTAAACCAGATCAAAGTTCAAGAAAAAGGGGAATGGATTCAAGCAAAATGAATAATTCATCACTAAGAATAAAAACATATGAAGGAAGACCATCGCCTGAAATCAGTCTCTTTAGAAAAGTTTGCAAAATGGCAAATAATTCCGACGACAAAACACGTGAAAATATCTTCACATTAGAGAGATTTAATGTCCAAAGACGACAGGAGGAAATCAAATTGACGACGGTGTAACAGCAAATGGTATTCAGCTACGTACTGGAGGGGTACTGGGATATCCCACCACAAGACGTGATCAGCATCAAGCCTGTCACTACCCTCAGACTGAAGCTAAACAAATGTTCAGTTCCAATTTGTTATCAGTTCACTGACTTCCTTCAAAACGGAAAACAAATTCAAATTCCTCGAAGCAAATATTCGCCCATTTCTTTTCCCCATTTCCCGCTAGGATCCGACTACATTTACAGTGAGCATCGTCTCCACTTCATATATTCCTACAGAATATCCATGGCAGTATACCCTACGGCTCCATACTACATGGTGTAAATGTTCAGTTCTTTCTTGCCGCCTGTTGAGCCTGGGGGAGTGGTGGGTGGGGAGAGGCCTTCTCCTGCCTCCTGCCACGGCTGAGTCATGACCCCAGGACACCACTACTGTCCTCCAGCAAGTAACCATGTCATGGACCGCCAGGTCTCTTCTGTCCTCTCCACATATTTCCCACATTTCTCTCTCCACCATTACCCACCCAACCCCGCATCTCTTCTGCCACTTCCCACACCAGTGCCTCCACTCCAAACGCTTGTGTGGTGGGAGTGTCCTCATACACTTCCCCGCAGACCCCGACAGTAATCCAGACGGGTCACACCACTCGCCAACATTCCTTAAGCCACAGATCCAGCCGCATTAAATTACCCGCTTCATTGTGTCCTTCCCACGCACTCTCCACCAGGCTCCTGCCCTTCACAACATAATGCTCCACTCTGGGAGGCATTTAATTTTTTCCTGCAGCTTGTATTACTTTTGCCGGTCTCGTGTTCTGCTGAAGTATTTCAGTTTATCATGGATTATTCACTGTGTCCCTCTGAATACAATACCCTCACGTGAGGTGTCAGTGTCGGCAAGTGTGTGGCCACGTGAGGCCAAAAGCCTGGCCACTCATTACCCGATGTGTGGCCCATAACTGGCCAGAGGGTATGTGAAGAAATACTCAAGAAGTGACTCTGAAGTGGCCACAGATCTGGCCATACAATGACCGAAGTGTGGCCCACAAGTGACTACAAAATTGGCCATAGGGGTGTGACCTCAACAGTGGCCATAGTGCTGGCCAGGTACTGCTAGAGGTGTGGCCCAAGCAACGCCACACGACATGGTGTTCGTTCGTTCACTGCGTCTAATCAGTGTACTGGCCGCAGCGTTTACATATCAGAGTGAGAATTCCTCAGTCGTCCCTTGCAACACACGGGGTCGAGCCGGTCTGAATGCCACCCACCATTTCCACGCTGTCTCCCGTCATGCACAGCGCCTCCACCGCCTGCCTGCTGCCATGCACGGTCACAAGAAGGACGCCCCCTTCATGACCTGCATGACTCCCCTCTACTTAGCTCTCCACACTTGCATAAATCACACTGTTTACAACATCTTTATCATAACAAACGGCAGAGAGAAGGTCATCTGAGCTTGGCAACATATGACACACGTTTTCATAACAGTACGGCAAGACAGTTCCCACGTGAAAAGAAAGAAGACAAATCTGACCATTTGTGTACAAAAGCAAATTGGATGTTTATGGCGTAGGGATGACGGGAGGACATGACGCAGGCTTTGACGGCCCGGAGTGACTGATGGTCCAACGTGGTCCATATGTATAGCCATAGCTTATGTGACTGGCCAGCGTAAGCTTGGCCATCCCGCACTGTATGATGGTGCTGTTATCTTGCCGAGTGTCCCGACCCAACGCTGTTATCTTAACCTGTTATCCTGGACAAGTTTTACATTATTCACCGACTTTGTTAATACTTCAAGATGGTGAAGTTTGTACCTGATGAATTCTGAACTTCGAGACAAAGATAAACGACCGCCTCTCTCTCCTGAGGTACCGACTCCCAGCGGTACAGTACGACGCATGTTGGTGACCCCTGTGTACCGTGTTCGTGACCTCTGTGTACCGTGCTGGTGACCCCTCTGTGCCCACATGAAGACACCGACAAGAGACACCGGAGTCCACATTGGGATGCGATCACACACGCTGCCGCCCACGTCAAGGGCAGGTGTCCCATACCTGCAGAAGGACATGTCATGCGAGTGGCACAGCCATTGTGGTCCACCACAATGGTGGTGCAAACGTGCCGGTTCTGGTCACTGAGCGTTCGGTAAAATTTGAATTCCGTTCTTTCATGTCCGGTAAAATGAGGATTCCGGACTTTTATTGTCCGGAAGAATTGGGGTTCCGGCTGTCTTGGTACGGTAAAAGCCGGTTCCGGTGCGTCTGCGTCCGGAAATGGGAGAATTTCACTGGTCGGACACGCGGTAAACCGTGCGTGTCTGCCGGACCCGTGAGCAGCCGGTGTAAAATGTTCCCGTCCTTTAATATCCGGTTGAGGGAGGATCCGGTAATTGATTTTCTGTAAAAAAAAATACATTTTTCTGTCTGGTGACCGAATCGAGCTGGTTTTTCTCTGCGAATAACTGGTTTGGGAGAAGGCCAACGTTTTATCTTTATTTGATTTTTCAATGCTTGATACTGATTTTCACCGTCCGGTCAAGAGGGAAATTACCGGAAACTGATTTCCAGATAAAGGACGATTTCTGACCCGGACACAAGTACCGTCCACTGATGCTCACTGAGGTAGATAGGAATTTCCCTTCGTCCGGCATGAGATCAAAATGTGTTGCTGTCTGGACGGCCAGGCAACCGGCCCAGCCTCCCGCCTCGAGCCTAATTGCTAAACTGTCGTCTTCCTAGTGACGGCGATAGGATCCCGATTCCTCTATCAAGGAATAAAGTATTGAAACTGAAACAGTGATAGTGAGTCTTATGAACATTGGCATTAGCAGCGATATTCACATCACAGCATCTCTAACATAACAAGACGTGACGTGACGCCGCCTTTAGGGCCGCCCTGCATCTCTCGCCAGGGGTCCACCCGACTCGTATCTAACGTCAACAACCTGAGCCAAGCTCTACTTTACGTCGGCCAAAAATAAACCAGAAACGTCAGCATATCATAAAGGAGCAATGCTAAGGGTTTTTAACCCCAGGCTGACTACAGAGTTCATGAATCCGTGAATACCTCGGGCGGACGGGGATAATCCGGATTGCTGCAGGCGAACGCTTGGCTGAGTTATACACGTCACCGCCCGCTGATAAGGGGATCAAGCCCCCAGGCTGGCAACAGGTCCCTCGGGCAGAGATAGTGGTTAGGCGGCTCCTCACATCATGCTACACGACACGGATATATATATATATATATATATATATATATATATATTGGAAACGTGACGTGACCTGACGTAAGGTGCGTTTAGTGTCACGTCAGTAGCGACGGGTGGTTGTGGGTCATTACCTTGTTAGACTGAAACAAATTGTTTGCAGATCGTTTGTCTTAACTAAAACCCTGCAGGCAACACGGTACAGCGCTAATATTCACGTTAAAAGCCTCTGAATGATTCATGGGACGAGAATCATTCACTTGTTTGTTGATTCAAGAATCACACCATGTGAATGAGGCAGGAAGCGAATGTAGTGCAGTCTCTCTACAACTCCACCAGGGTCGTGGACTCGTGGCGTCTCTCCACAATCGTCTCTAGTTAGGTTGTGGTTGTCAGAGGGTTATGACTATTTAAAGAGCTGAAAATAATAATATTTATAATAATGATAATAATAATAATAATAATAATAATAATAATATTAATTATAATAATAATAATAACAGCAACAACAACAACAACATAGGCTTGTGGCTGGTCCAGTGGAGCGAGTTGGGTTGGGTCGGACCGCCTCGAGTCCCTCCCGGCTGCCGGCAGTTCACCGGGAAATGCGGCCGCAGAGTAACAGTCGTAGGGCCTTTGTCCAATCAGTGTCAACGTATGCATGTAAATAGCAGTAGTCGTAGGGGCTTTGTCCAATCAGCGTCACGCTGCTCATGTAAACACATGAACTGGCCTCAGACCAACAACGCAGTTCCCATTTTCCTTCGGTAATGTTTCCTGGCACCCACAGAACATGGCACACCCGGTCCCTCCCAGCCGCCACAAGCCAGCCAGCGGCGAGCCTCGACCCGGCTTTAATCCTTTCGGCCTTCGAAGCCTCGACCACTTCCGAAGCTTCGATCATTTCGAGCGCTTTAGTGGTCGGACTTTCGCTGTCCACACACAAAAATCCTCCCTTTCATGACCCCCCTCCCCCTCCCCTCCCCAGACCCCACCCCGTGCAAGGCCATTCCCTCCCCAGACAACCAACCTGGTCCGGGTGGCCTATGTGGTCTCTAAACGCGGTGGTCTGTGCCAGGTAGACAGACCACACAAACACTTGTTCCTTGATACACAGACTTTTTCTTCTTTTTTAGTACAACATGGGAGGAGCGCTCAGGCTGTGGTCCTCAGTCTAAAGCAACATTTCTGTCAAGTTAAAAGCCTATCCCTGTTGGCCTCTGGATCGTATTCCCGTCAGTTCCTATGCGTCCACAGGAGGCCGAGCCGGTGGGCCGCTATAAGGCGAACTGCTAAAACTCGGTTGCCTCTGGGTAATTCAGGTCAGGTCAGTTCCCTGCCTCAATAGGGACTGTGACCGCCCCTAACCTGACTTAACCTCACCGGCACTAACCGACCCTAGTTTGACCTTGCTTGACCTGAGCCAGCCTGGGCCTGTACAGCGGCTGTGGGAACAGCATTTTGTGTCTATAAAGAAAGGGACACGAAGAGAGAGATAGGAAGTGATAACGGGAAGATAAAACAAGAAACAAACACGACAATACTGTCCCCGGGACCCGGGCTCCCTGACTGACCAGCGGGGCACCCGCAGCTGGCCTCGCGTACACCTCAGGCGGGGGGATCATAATTAAGGTAAGGCAAAGTAGAGTACGAGTGAAGTAAGGTCATGTAGTTCAAGTTATGCAAGGCATCCGCAGAGGAAGGGAAAGGACATATGTGTTCAAATAAGGTATACATAAGCCAAGCTAAGGTATACATAAGGATTATAAGTGAGTTATGGTCAGGCGTACATAAGGTATGGTATACATAAACTAACTGAAATCAAGCTAAACATAAACTACTGTAAAGTTATACTATGGTATGGTATAAATAAGCTAAGGTGTATGTAAGGTAAAGTAAGGTAAGTTATACAAAACCTGAAATAAGGTATACATAAGCTAAAGTAAGGTATATACCATTAGCTTCCACATGGTAGACAGCTAACTTAACTCATGAGTAATGAATAATATTCCATTACTTCCCGTGTGCCGTATCAAACAGATGAACACTTATTATAAGCTAATTACTCTGCACCATCATTCCCAAGGCTTATCTAATTAACATTTCGCGTAATTAGTTACATGATAATACTAGAGCTTCAAATCATAATTCCTAGCTCGTAATATCTGACATGATCAAGAGGAACAAATAATTCAGATTAACATTCAGATCTGTTGGTATTGTCAACATATGGAGGACGTATGTCTCATCTGACCAGACTGTTCTGTCTTGGTTGGACAGACAGAAAGTGCTGTTTGCACACAGACAGACAGACACAGACACATTGTTGCCAAAAGAACAGATGATAGTGATGCTGAAGAAACAGACCATCTCAACACCTGGAGGAGGGCACAGCTCGTGCCACATTACACCACAGGGCTGTACCACAGCCACCAGGACAAGAAGAAGTCTGTGCCACAACCTTCAAACTCTCAAGGCAGTTTTTTCTGCAGGCGTGTGGCAAAGCTCCCCAAAGACGAGGAGTAAACATCGATTCAGGTCGGCCCATCAGACCGGCCAGCCATTCAGACTAGCCATCAGTTCTGAAGAGGCTGCCATTCCGAACAAGGAGCCACTCACACCGGCCGGCCACTCAGAGGTCATTACATCAGCCTTCCAGCGGCCCACTCGGGCCTAGTCTTTCTCAAGTACATAAATTTTGTTTCTGGATCTTTTTTTCCCCCGTGGGATCCCCTGCCTCTGGGGATGTATCTGTTCTGTTAACTTTTTGTAGGGAGCCAACTCCTCTCCTGAAGTTCATCTTCTTTTTTCCTTGGGAAGGAAGCCATATCTTCCTTCACCTTCTTATAGACCTCCCTGGCTCCCTCCACAACACGTATCTTGATCTCTGACGAACAAACACCTTAGCTGGAGGTATATGTCCCAGCGGGACTGGGGCTCTATATACTAATCATAATTCTAAGTTTTATATATGTCCTCATAACTCCGTCTGTCAACCCTAGGAAGCGATCTGGAACTTTTTAAACTGGTGGCATTTAATGTACTTAAGGTAAAGAAGCACTTTCATCCCTCTGGTTAGACCAACACCCTGGCTGCACCCACTCCCTGGCGGTGAGTGTGGATCTAACATTAAGAGATTCTCAACTTTTGTAATGTATTCTTCAACTTCTCTCAAGCAAGCCGCACAATCCAGTCATTATATACTGTATACAAGCTTGGACGTTTGCATTCACCTGGTCTTTGAGTCTTCACTCGGGGTCAGTGCGTGCTGGAGGGTACACTCGACACTTGGATTACAGGACCTTAAGAGACAGGGTCGTGTACCTGGTGTGCTACAGGCACGACTTGAAACTGTAAACTTTATGTATTATTACGACATAAACCACGACATTACTGGTACATAGAGGTTGGTATGGTCGTGTTCATCCTCTGTGTTAAGAACAGCCAACTCTACGAATTAGCTGTTGTCCACGACACGGACGGTCGGCTGGATCCTGCCAGTCTTCAAGACGAGATGTAAAAGACTGACTCCTTCGTATCGTTCGTCCTCCAGACTAGACAACTGGTACGGCAGCGACATTACCCGTCAAGTTGGATCAAAGAGTCGAGCTCGAAAATGTGTAGACATCATTCAGGCCTCACACTGACCTTGACAAGGGTCAAGACTACTGCTAAAGGCTAAAAGCAGCAAGAGTATTCAGTAAAGTGCAAAGTGAAAACAGATATTACAGACTACATAAGGAAAATCATAGAAAGATTGGTCCCCAAGGAAAACTGTGTTTGTTGATCAAAAAACGCACATGAAAGACAACAGAAAAACAATAATAACATAAAATGGTGCCCGACATACAACAAGAAGGAGCAATAAGAACAAGTGGGGCCTGAGTTCCCTCTGGTCCCAGGCTTCCAACGGATGTGGAAAATGTTATTGGTCAACCAGCGGACAAATTCTGGCCTTGCAAAACGTATAATTAGAGTGCACCTGACCTGCCAGGCAGTGGAAGGTAAGTGCACCTGTAGACCTGCGCCTTGAGTGTCCTGACAGATTGATTAAAGCAGTAACTGTGCAGTCTGGCCACATGCCCAGCCCTGTAGGCACAGCACAACAATTGCGGCATTCCTCCTCCTTCTCCTGTTGTCCCTGATGAAGACTGGGGCGCCGTTGAGGCTGATGCTGGAGGTCAGGGCAGCAGGTCCGAGGCTGTGATTATATCTTGTAGGCGTCATGGTTTCTTGACCTCTAAGACATAAGGGTAGAGAGGCAAGTGCGGGACACAGTTTGGAGGAACACAATGACGTTTAGCACTGTATTGATCTGGATCCGACTGTCGATTTCAGTCATTCTAGCTTCACTAGAATAGAGGATGTGATCCTCTCTTCCATCTCTGTCTGTGGGAGTGACTGGACTGCGATAAGGGGTTGGGGGAACACAGGCAACACAAACACGCAGGTCAGTACAGGGGTCATACACACCTCACTCACTTCCATAGCCCCAGCTCTGTAGCACTGCCTTTTGACACACTTCTAGAGTGCTGCCTCCTCACGCACTCACTCCTATAACTCTAGCTTCCGACACAGTTCAGGTTCCTGACGCAGCGATACGCACAGACACACACACCTGCAGAAGGAATCCAGTAGCGTCGGGGAGTAGGCGCCCCGGGAGGGCACTGCAGCAGTAGCCTTCGTTAAAACTTCTTCCCACCAAAGACAAATTAAACTCGACTCGCGGTTCTAAAGGCCCGCCATGACAAGCCAATCGAATCCAGAATATATTTTTCATCAGGCTGCATCCCTCAGGGCCAGACGAACCCCGAGGGAATACCAAGCGCCAGATTATCTTGGCTCAGCTCAAGCTTCGGGCAAAGCATAGAATATGGAACATGAAAAATGAACAGCTTTGAATTCTCAACTTGAGTCGCGTCAGGAGAAAAATGCGAACTGCCAAAACTTGAGGACGAGAAGACTTAGTCTGCTCTCTCTCTCTCACTCTCTCTCTCTCTCTCTCTCTCTCTCTCTCTCTCTCTCTCTCTCTCATCTCCTCAAATGTCTACATCATGATGCAACTTTTCAAAATGGTGTATGTTGTCCAAATTCACGGTGTCATAACGAAGTTTATTCCATTCATCCCCCAACCCTGTACTGAAGAAGACGAAGACATACAAAGGGGATTCAAACAACCACTGGGTCCTAACGAGGTTGTTTGTGTGGGCCAGAAACTCTTGGAATGGCGTCGTAAGAGTGCAAAGACATGCAGATGTTTGTAAGAGAAAAGCTTGCAAACTTTCCCTGTAACTAAGGAGGCGCAATTAATGTCCTTCACGGATCTGAACCAAATATGTGTCAGTTCTTTATTCAAACTACTCTAATTGCTATATTGTTCCGTATGTTAAGAATCCTGCTGGAGAAAAATACTTTCGCCTCATTCGAGATAAAATGTTTTCCTACGAGTCTGTATCCATTACTGGGAGAGAAACCCGACCAGTCTATCCTTCAGTAGTTTGTTAGATCGAGATTACCGAAGTCTTTCATAATTCTGAGTACCTGTGAAAGATCATTTCCCAACCTGCTCCTCACTAAGCCAAGACTAAGCGGTTCAGTCGGCTCTCATAGGATTTGTCTCTCAGTCCGCATGCCGTCTTGGCAGCTAGTCTCCGTCCTCCCTCCATCTGTCTGTCTGTTTCGAAGTTGGTGACCAAAAGTGAACACAATATGCCCAGAGCTGATCCACCAACGCCTTGCACAGAGTGATGTTAATTTCACCAGATAGACTCCAAGGCATTATCCATGAATGCAAGAATTTCTTTCGCTCTTTTCACTGTTTCTGTGCACTGCTCACTTGGTCTTAGGTCATCAGAGAGCATTACACCCAAGTCTTTTTCCTCGGGTATATCTCCTCGCGAAGCCAGGTATATCTGCCCGTTTGCCTGGCTGTTTCTATTTCAAACACAAAAATATTTTTGTTGGATCATTAAATCTTTTATGAATTTCCGACTGAGTCTCATGTGGTGCAGATCTGGTGTGGTATGTGGTGCAGGTTTCTATGTACTTACCACTAAGACAACATGGGCTGTGTTGCCCCCCCAGCGGCTGAGTATGGAGTGTGTGTTGCCTCCTGTGAGAGTGTGGGTTACGGCTCTCAGTCTGGCTGGTGCCTGTGTATTTATGTTGAGGCTGAAATCTGCGGGTCAGGCGAGGAGCACTCTCAAAACCGCTTCATTCTTCCTTCTTGAGGGATGAAGGAAATGAGGTGTCCGGCCTCAGGGGTAAGAGAAACGCAGAGGCGAAGGAAAAGAAAGAATGGAATTATAAATGTCAGAATACATATACAAACTGCCGGAGGGTTCACCACTGTCTGTACAAGGGAGTCTGCAGGTTGTCTGTCTGTACCAGGGGAGGCTGTGGGGTCTGTGTCAGTGCGTGAGTGCACTAGAGACCGGCTGTTACAGCAGCGGATGTGTCGCTGGTGTCAACACTTGAGCCAGATCACCACGCCCCCTGAACCTATCCACTGCAAACACTACAAAAGATTCGCTGTAAAGAGAGACTCCGACTTCTACAGTATATGTCAACAACCAGCGGAAAGAATTATAGGAAACTTTGCTGTAACGAGAGAGAAGGTTCATCCAAGTCCCAGAAGGTTCAATCAGTTCCCAAAAGGTTCATATATCTCCCAGACTGTTTATACACGTCTTAGAAGGTTCAGACATTCCTAGAAAGTTCAGACAGATCCCAGAAGGCCATGTTGGGTATGTTAACTGGTTATGATAGTGACGATGGTGTAATGTTTGGTGGTTAGGTTGAAAGAAATGTTGGATGTGTTCGTGACGACACTGGCTGTGTTGGTGGCGGTTCGTCACGCTGGGTGGCTGGTCTGGCGTCGGTATGGTCGGCGCTGCTACGTTGGTAGCGGTGGCTATGTTGCTGGAGGCGTTAAGTATGTTGTAGGGGGGGGGACCAGGAGATGGGAAGGGGGGAGCCCTGTTTAATATTCAAAGTGTGTGTTGAACGAGGCATAAAGAGCCTCTGAGCGCGCGTTCAAATGTCGCCATTCATGGCGGCCGGTCCGCTGCGTTCAAATGTTGCCATTCATGTCTGCCCCTCCTCCCCCCCTTCCCCCTCCCCAGCAGGTTTTGTGTTAAGTTAGGCTTATTGTGTCTTTGAACTGAAGCTTGTGTTTAAGTCCAGCTTTTGAGTCTTATAATTCGGGATTTTGGGTCTTATAGGTTCGTCTTGCTTATGATTCCGCTTTCTACATCTTATAATTCCGGATTTATGATCATATAATCCCGGATTTTAGATCTTATAATTCTGGATTTTAGATCATAATTCCGAATTTTGGAGAGAGTGACTACAGCCTTTGGTTATTACATTTCCAGTCTTTTACTCTTAATTCTCAGACTTTTCTATCATAAGACTCCGAGTTTTGTCTCTCAAGAATAAGACCTTCAAATTCTGTAAGATATCTCAACTGTTTTCATTTCAACCTTAATCAGAAAAAAGCTTATCACCACAACTTCATTTTTCCCTTTCCTCTGTAACATCGCCCCCTACCGGCTAGTCCCTCCCGGTCTGTTCTGAGTTTTGATGTTTGATGTTATTGAAGGGAGGACTCGATTGTGTCTGGCGATATTCTTTACTGTTTTGCCTTTTGCTGCTGTTTTGTAACCACGTTACATCATCTCTTGTTATATATATATGTACAAAATAGTTTTCTCTTCACAATAATTTTATGTATCATTTTTAAGTTTTACTATCAGAAAATTATGTAACATAATTTTTCTGAATAAAATATATTATCATTATCATCAATATTATTATTATTATTATTATTATTATTATTATTATTATTATTATTATTATATATATATGTATATATATGTATATATATATATATATATATATATATATATATATATATATATATATATATATCCTGACACTGTTTCAGTCTGTTC
>JAYMFT010067960.1:0-14674 GCA_038088735.1 Panulirus argus
GTGAGGCTGAGACACTGGTGTTGCAGGTGTGGCCAGGGTGAGGCTGAGACACTGGTGTTGCAGGTGTGGCCAGGGTGAGGCTGAGACACTGGTGTTGCAGGTGTGGCCAGGGTGAGGCTGAGACACTGGTGTTGCAGGTGTGGCCAGGGTGAGGCTGAGACACTGGTGTTGCAGGTGTGGCCAGGGTGGTAACACCTGCAGCATTCAGCCGGCGCGCCATTGTACGTACGTACGTGCGGACGGACGCCACCGCTGGGGAAAACCTGTCGTTGCACAGACTCGCCGGCGAAAGTCTTAAGAAAGAGAAACAAGGAAACAGGAGCAGTTATGACACCGGCACGTGATCCAGGGCGGTGTCAGGGGCTGGGGGCAGGCAGGCAGGGGCCCTGTGAGCCAGGGATGTGGGGGCAGGGCAGGCGGGCAGGGGTCGTGTGGTCGTCATCATTTGGTCGCCTCAAGTCTTCGTCTGTCTGTTGGCGTCTGGTGCCGGCAGTCACGGGCGTCATGCAGTGGTCACACACGGTCATCAGGTAGCCACAGGCCCTTTGGTGACGGTAGTGATGGCCCGTGACGAAGATGGCCAGCCACAGGTGGAGGTAGTGTGACAGGACGGGAACAACGTGTAGGGGTGGCAGACGGTGGGAGGACGACGACAGCGTGTGGAGGGTGGCGGCGGAGGGTCCCTCCCCAGCCCAGAGCTCTCCGCTGGACGAGAGTGGATGAAGATAATGGCATTTATTTCTCAAGTTCTCTATTTCTCTTTGTTCTCTCTGCAGGAGAGAGAGAGAGAGAGAGAGAGAGAGAGAGGAAAAATAGTGAAAAAATGGAGAAACTTTTAATAACATAAGAACATTCAGTCTCTGCCGAGTCACATTGTGTAAAGGTGAACAATGCAATCACCTCGTAACAGGTGATCATTAGTTGTTTATAACGTTAGAGCAGGGTACACGCGATCAGTATTATTGTCAGTATCAATACTGACATTATTTTTTGGTATTGTCAGTACCTCCTACAACTCTGGTATCTCTTTGCATAAAGCAGTAAATTGTTTCAGTAAAGCTTTTCCGCCTTGTTTCTCCAGATTTGCTGCGATTGCGACTATGTTATGTCTCACGTGGGTGTGACCTATGCCTATATATACCAAGTCGACCCACTCTGACTCAAAAAATATAGACCCAGCCGCGCAGGCCGACTTGTGACGTCACGCGACCCTGAACTCTACGTTTTCGTTAGCCCTGTACCAGCACGTTTTCTGTGTTTAGGGCCAATGACGTAGCATACAGGCTCCACCCACATGCGTATGGGTTGACATGGTATATATATGCTAAGGCTGTGATGATACTGATGGGAATGACAGTACAGCGAACAGACGATCAGTAATTAGTCCCCACCCACATACTGACGGACGCCTGGATTTCCAAATGTTTGAAAGTCCATCAGGATAAATTTTCGGTGTTGACAATACACCAGTAGCACGCATACACCACCAGTAATACTGAGAGTACAGAAAATACTGACAGTAATACTGATGGTGTGTACCTTGCTTGAATAAGCCATCTCTCACTAGAAATACCCAGGTCTCCACCTACCATCTCGCGCGCCTGAGCGAGAGGTGATTGACAAAATGATTATTAAAACAAGAAATGTAATGACTTACCCGGAGAATTTTTTTTCTTTTTTTCCTGGCGGAAAAGTTAAGATAACAGAAGCAGATAGAAAGTACAGCTGGGGAGAGGCTGCCTGAGCTGGTTGGGTTTAAGGTGAGACTCTTATGTGTATAAGGTGGATGAAAACTTCCATATCTTCTGAAGGTAAGATTAGGTAAAACTGTGTCCTTTATCTGGAGTGTATATACGTGATGGATGATTTTGGAAAGAGAGATTGATGCTTGTTTGTGTGGCACTTCATTGAAGAAATCACGTGCGAGGTATTGTTGATGAAACTGATCTTAAGTGCTGCACGAAAAATTGCAGATGTTGGCAGCCATACATTAGGACAAGTGGAGCTGGGACACATGATTGAGAATTTCCGAAATGTTATGGCCTCGTGGTGAGGGAGCGCTACCAAGCTTTGGCTAGGATTTTATGAATGCCAGATTTTTTTGAGTATGTTGTTAAATCGATATATTGTATTTCATGTGTGTCTCACATATCGAGGAAAACGTGTGAAAGAAGTGGGTAAAGTACTATGGTGTTTGAATAGGTCGATAGGGACTGAAAATTGTTGGAGGGTGTGGACACAACCCTGTAGCTGTATTTAATAACAAAGAAAATTTTCACAATTTCTCTCCAGTTAGAAATCGTTATTGATTTATTGATAACTTTCGTTGCAATGATTTGCAGGACTTCCAAGTTGTGAGAAAGTTAATTATATGATGTATCTGAAGCAGAGATGTTTGAAAGATTTCTTCCAATGTATATCTTTCTATTTGTGGAACACGTAAATCATGATTAGAATTACGTAAATGTAATAAACGCTCTGCGAGGTCTTGACTCGGCACCTGATACTCGGAAGAACTGTGATCGGTATTAAGAAGAATGAATCCAGTTTTACCCTCGGCATTATCTTTCCATCGTGCGGCGTCCATTAAGGAAGTCCATAAAGTGAGAACGATTCCAGAACTCTGCAGACCCGAGATCCTCGTACTGAAAGAAGCTCCTGTGAGATGCCGCCTAGTGCACATTGCTGCCGAGTTACCACTGGTCTTGATAACCTGTTTGATATTGGTGATAAGGCATCTTAGATATTCCGTAGGTTATTCATGATTCGTCACTGGGCAGCTGATGAGCCACGAAGAATGATATGGAGAAACTGCCTACTATGGCAGGCAGCTGATGAGCCTTTTCTGTTTCTAACTCATCCTACCATTTGACTGTAACACTCGTGTCTCGGTAGAGCCTCACACTCCGTCCTGATAAAACAAAACTTCAGATACCTGGAAACACCTCCTTAATACCCAATCTGTAACCCTCCAAACCTCCTCACCTCCCCTAACTCCTACCGCTTCATACCACTGGTGTTATCACAATCATAACACCGTGAAAACTGATCTACAACAAAGTCAGTTAAAACATTGACATCTCGTCCAGTCAGCATGGCCTCGGACGCTGTCACTTTTCCACTGCGTTGTATACAGTACGTCAGCCAGCCACAACCACCCTCCCGCACTGTACTAGTTGCAGTAGACATCAGCAGAGCGTCTGTCACCATCTCACGAAAAATTCCCAACACAAAAGATACTCCCCGTCATCCTCCACCAAGATGATAGAAAATGGTTGGCCATCTGTAAGTTAGTGAAAACGATAATCAGAAAGCAAGTGGATGACTTCTTGCAGAGGAGAAATTACCTGAATGAGAGTCAGTGTGATTTCAGGGAAATGAGGTTAACTGTAACGAACCTCTTCGATTTCTATGAGAGAGTAAGCTCTGTCGTAGACCATAGAAAAGGCTGGGTGGATTATTTGTAACTCGACTGTCAGAAAGCATTTGAAACTGTTCCGCATGGGAGGTTGATTAGAATATGGATTACCTGGCAGGAATGAGGAGAACTCCTCCAGTGGATAAAAGATTATCTTAGTGAAAGGGGACTGAGGACGCACATCTAGGGAGCCTTCTCAACAAAGAGGGTTTGGGTCACCAGCTTTGTTCCGCAGGGGTCTCTTCTGGGACCATTGCTTTTCATGATCTGTGTAAACGACATGCTATAAAGCGCTGACCCTGACCTGCATATGTGTTCCAGACTTAACACGGTCGTGAGGGAATCGAGAAGAGGATTGCATTAACTCAGAAGGGGGACTAAAGAGACTCGAAAGTTGGTCTTATGCGTGGGTGATGAAAGTCAACCCGTGGAAATGTAAAGCGCTGAGGATAAGACACAGCGAAAGAAGGGACGTTAAGAATATTATTCAGCAGGAGGCAAGGTGCAGGGATCTGTTTGTTAGAGAGACCTGGGAGTAGACAAACTGTCGCCAGAGCTGTACTGTAAGGAGGATAGTAAAGGAGCCAAACTGTGCGCTGGCAAATATTAGAATTGTAATTGAATTTAGATTTGTCCTTCAAAGAAGAGAGAAGAATGAGGGTTGGCCTTATCACAGCCTCTACATTCTTAAATCAGTTTCATGTCAGCTGTGAGCACTTGTTCGAAATATGCATGGAGAAAGCAACCAGAGGCCATGAATTTAACCTCGAAGATTGCTAAAAAAAGATTTAAAGCGGTACAGTTGTAATGCAAGTGTTGAAAACAGGCGGATTAAGCCGAGTGATAGATTATGAATGTGGAGAATGTACACAAGTTTAAAAAGTTTAATGATAGTAACGTTTAAAAGATGGGGCCTCTCCATGAGTGTAACCTCCTTTCCTCCCCGTACAGTATGATTAGTTAACCACACACACACACACACACACACACACACACACACACACACACACACACACACACACACTCGCGCCGTACAGAAGAAGCAGGTACTTACACGCACACATGTATATGGAACAAGCGGATAGCACATGCGAAGGTCGTGTTGTTTGGGGTAGTGGGTCGTGAAGCAGGTCTCAGCCTACCGACAGCAGCGGTGTGCACGGGCGGAAGACACGAGTGAGAAGTGAGAGTGGGAGGGACGGAGGTGAGCGCAGCAAGTGTGAGAGAACATGATGTGAGTATAGGAGACGTGACGGAGGTGGGTCCGCTAGACGTCTGGGCATCTCACGTGGTCCCCGTCGTTCCTTTCCGAAGGTCTCTGGGGGTCAGCTCGAGCACTGGATTCAGCAGACAATTTTACTGGCTGTGTTGGGACCGCGCCCAGACTCCGGCCCGCCACAGCACACAGGAAGCCTTGAAGTTGCTGTGCTGTGTGTTTAGCGACGCAGAGGCAGCAAGACAAAGATAATGACTCTTGGTATGAACTGCAGCTGGTGCACACGCCGGTGGTCTAAGAGCCTCTGTCGCTCGCGGCCGGGTGTGGGGAATGTCTGGGAGGTTAGACCGTATGTTGGGATCTGGTGTAGGGTGTTGCCCATGTTGGTCACAGGCAGCCCAGACGGCAGTACAGTATACTTACCACGAACCAGCGGGAGGGATACATCACACGGGACTTTGCCTCTTGATATGATGGCGTCAACCTTGAGCAGGATATTTGAATTCTTTATATATTATTTACATTTATTGATGCTTGACGTAAGGGACTGTGTAAATGGAAGAGATTTATTATCTTTACCTGGTGTTCATTCGTTTTTCCTGTGTGTTGTCTTTACCCCAGAATTCGTTATCAAAGGGAAGCCGATTTAGCGGTCATTAAGCATCACATCTGGTAATTGTCATGGGTACAGTTGTGTCCAGTATAAACGTTCTTTCAGTTATAATGATGAAGATCATAGCCATGTAAGATACCATGATAGACGTAGGGGCCGAATTTAGAAAAAAAAAAAGTAATTTTTAGGTAATTTTTGTCAGTGTTACTCTTGCTGATATGATTTTGAATTGGTTTTACTTCGCCCTTCCCCCTTCACGTCACCCCTTTTTTTGTCGAAGGATTGTTAAGAAAACCTGTCGTGTTTCACGTCTGCAACTGCCTTTGTTTAGCAGACCTCAGAAGCCTTCAGCAGCCTCCTGTGTCGCCAGGTGTAACGGGAGATGCCATTATTTACTATCTCACTCTCTCGTGTATATGTAGGTTCACCCAAGCTTTTTGCTGGCTAATTTGGAATTAGGAATATTGCACATTGATGTACGATCTATATGGAAGCTTGACACATTGATGTATGATCCATGTGGAAGCTTGACACATTGATGTATGATGATCCATGTGGAAGCTTGACACATTGATGTATGATCCATGTGGAAGCTTGACACATTGATGTATGATCCATGTGGAAGCTTGATGGATTGATGAAGAATCCATGTAGAAGCTTGACGCATTGATGTAGCATGCATGTGGAAGCCTGACATATTGATGCAGGATCCATCCACAAGCTTGACATATGGATATAGGGTCCATGTAGAAGCTTGACATTATGTAGAATCCGGATGGAACCTTGACACATAGATATGAGATCCATTTGGAAATTTGGTATTTCTGAAGCTTGACATATTGAAGCAGAATCCATGCGGGAGCTTGACATTCTGACGCTTGATAGATTGATGTGGGATCCATGTGGAGGTTTGATACATTGATGTGGGATCCACGTGGAAGCTTGATACATTGATGTGGGATCCACGTGGAAGCTTGATACATTGATGTGGGATCCATGTGGAAGCTTGATACAGTGATGTGGGATCCACGTGGAAACTTGATACATTGATGTATTCACGTGGAAGCTTGATACATTGATGTGGGATCCACGTGGAAGCTTGATGCATTGATGTAGGATCCACGTGGAAGCTTAATACATTGATGTGGGATCCACGTGGAAGCTTGATACATTGATGTGGGATCCATATGGAAGCTTGATACATTGATGTGGTATTCACGTGGAAGCTTGATACATTGATGTGGGATCCACGTGGAAGCTTGATATATTGATGAAGGATTCATGTGGAGGCTTAACACATTGATGTAGGGTCCACGTGGAAGCAATTTTAGTTTCCGACCGCAAAAATTACAGCGTGAGGAATGTTTTTACAAAATTCGTTTGGGGAGGGCTGTGGGGGAGCCTTCCTGGGTGTGCAGGGCTAGTGGCAGGTGACTTGGGACTCCACGTGTCACGAAACAGGCGAGTGGCACGTGCCACACACCCCTCGATTACAGGGTTACATACGTATTGGGTCGACGGCGACGGACTGTGGTCGTGTGTACGTACTGACCCGCTCACGTACGTCGTCGTCCGTGTCTGCTCAGGTTGCGGGGCCGGTCCGTGCCTTGGCACCCACCCCGCCCGTGTGGCCCCGGGACTCGAGACTTGAGTCTGGTCAGGATTCAGATGTCGGGGTTTCACACAAAAGGGTTGTGAAACAATGTGAACCAGCCTCATGATCGTACATATAAGAGAGTTATTCGATAAGCAATTGTTCGTTTCTCTTGTCTTGTGCAACGTGTAAATATTAAAACAGTATCAATCACTTTTCTTTCTTCTGTTTTCACGTCACGGCCAACAGTTGGTGTGTCTCAGGTGATGGAATTATTTGAGACAGCGGGGTTTAGCGAGCCTGGGGTAAACTATTGTCATTAAATGATTTCTTTCCCTCTTTTTGTTACGTAAGTGACACGTGTTACGTAACTCCCGCAGTGTTGACAACCCGTGCAGGCCTGGCTCCGTGCTCTCTGTATACGTGTGTCGCTCCCGTGAGGCAAAGAAGAATGTTGACGAGAAGAACAGAAGCGTCTCTCGGGGAAAAGCTGTTGATTCCAGTCGGTATGTGGCGGGAGTGGTAGGAATCAGTACCGTTGGCGACATAGAACTGCGAGTCTGTCCATTCGTGATACTTAAGGGAATCGCATGTCCATTGACCTTCCACTGAATTACAGTGGAATAGAACTAGATGGTGTTGGGTGAAGAAGGGGCGAGGGGTGGCTGGTATCATACGGTGACCCTCCCATGACATACGTCGCCCGCAGGACCGCGATGGCGGTGTGACGTCACACGGAGTACCTGCTTGCGGAAGTGCATGACGAGGGCGGGGAGGGAGGGTCCGTCTCATGTGGCATTCTGGCTGACGGGCTTGGTGGGCTGGCGGCTGTTTAGTACCCTGATGTTACACACAGACACACACTAGCTCGTACGAGGACATGTTCGAGAGATCAATCGCCACCCACATCAGATCAAGAATGGGTTATGCCTCAGAAGCCTGGTCACTGCACCCGCCAGAGCACGAAGAGCTGAGTGAGAGGGTATAGAGGAGAGCAACCGGGATTTGAGAGTTTGCGTAGGTTTAAAAGGGTACTTGGTGGTATAGGAAGCCCCTTACCGTACAAATAGGTAATTATACACACACACACACACGAGCCTCTGTGGTGTCGTGGTTAGCGTTACTGACCATGTGTCAGCACACGCCTCAATTGGTTTTGAATCTAGTTCGTGGCGCTCGGCTCTCAACCAGCCCAGCAGTTCGTCCTCCCGTCGGGGCTGGTTGATGAATGGATGCCTGGCTTAGGCTTTGTGTGTATACATATATACACTTCCTGCCCCAGAAATCCCTTTTGTATACGTGCTTGTAAAACTTGCCAATTTCTTCCCGACGAAAGGTATTCAGCCTGTCAGTGAAAAGCATCATTGCAGTCAGTCCACTCTGTGGTGGGGAAAAAAGTCATCTCTTACTCTGTCGAGGCGTCGATTTCTGTTTCGTTAGGATTTCCCGGATGTCGTCAACTTTTTATAAGTGTGCTTACTGACCTTCCTGTCGCTACCAAGTGAAATTTTATTCATAGGTATTCTTTCCTTCATCCGTTCCCTCCTGAGCTTTCCGCCATCTAAACTCTTGACCCTGGTCAGGTCTTGTCATGAGTGGTATTTCGTGCAAGCTGGGTAACGTGACACATTGAGGAGGAGGCACGTTTTCTGGGACATAGACTGTCTCGAAAGTTATTCTGCTGGATTCCCTGCAATCTGTAGCGTCGGTACAGAGTGTGGGATTTTCCCTGTCGCACCTCTTACTCCCGCAATTTATTAAAGTCCTCACAGAGTGGTCCGGACTTTGAATTAGAGTGGAGAGAATGTAAACAGTTGATTGGTACCAATCGCCGGAATCAGTCATCTAGAACAGAACGGACGCCCACGGCATCCCAACATAATTTGCAAAGCTTTTGCATTGGCAAATTGCTGTCGTGCGGGCACAACATCCACCAAGTGCCTTGTTCAGGTCTTGCGTAGCTTTATCCGGTGAATGATTCGATTGCCAGCCGAATGAAGCTATTAAAAAAAAAAAAAAAAAAAGATAAACTTGCCTGTGGGGTCCAGCAATGGCTGATTTTCCTCATTATTCAGGCAGGCATTCTCCTGGACGGCGCCACGCTTCGCGACGGTCGAAAGGTGAACACAACTGAATACGAGTCTCGCAAGCCACATATGTTGGGTGAACGAATTGGTTACAGAGCGCTTGTACCAGTTATGTGTATATTTGGGTTCACCGTTCACAAGTGGTGGTTCTGTGTCCTCAGCTCTTCAGTTACATGCAAAGAATAACCTACGTCACGTTTTGAAGTCTGTATCTTTCGTAAAAAAAAAAAAAAAGTACAGTTGATGTCCCATTCATTGTGAAGCGGAGAGTGTGTTTGATGCGGCATTGGTCTCGTCCCTCATGTATGGGTGCGAGTCTTGGGTGGGTGCAGGTGTCAAGCCCGTCATTAAATCATTTAACACGAGGTATACAAGACAGAACACACACGTTAAGCGAGTTATTACGTCGCGTGTCATTCACTCGATTCCGTGTACGTGGACACAACTTGGCGGTGGAGACGGGGCGATGGAAGAGGACGGGGCGTGGCCGCCTTCCCGTTGAGGAACGTGCATGTGGTAGAGGTGGGTCCCGTAACAGAAACAATTAAAAGACAGTATAATATTACGAGATTGAAAACCTTTTTGGTGAAGGTATTACTTACGTAACGTCATGCAAATTGATTCTTGATATTTTACTGTTGTATGAATAATGTTGTCAGCTTAGTAATTTGTGTTAGAATTATTTTAATCTTCTGTATTGTGTTTCATTATTTTGTGGACTATGGATGTTTTGGTTTTAAATTTTACTGTCAGCTTCTTTTATACGTTTTGTCAATTGTAATGTATTATTTGTAATTGAAGCTGTGGTCAATTATCTATCTGTCTATCTATCTATCTATCTATCTATCTATCTATCTATCTGTCTATAATGTAAAGGGATCAGTTTACTGCACAAGAAATCTGTTTACCTCTCGAATCTAACGACGCGTGATGGCGCCTCACAGCGGATTGCGTTTCCTCAATAAGTATGAAATTTATTGATTCCTAGACCCCACATGTCACCTGTAATGTTCGAACAGGCAGGTTGTCTTTATTTAATTTATTAATGTTTTACTTTATCATTACAGAACATGACTCTTATTATGGAATCCCCAGATTTATGCTCTATGCCTTATAGCCACACCGCTAACGAGTTGTTTGAACTCGAAAATTAAGACACAAGTCGCTAAATGATTCTTGAAAGGAGAAAGAAATCCGTAAGAGGAGAACCAAGATCCCGAACCTTGAAACTGCGCGCCATCTTTCTGTTGAATTACTATTTATCTTTTGTGTTTCGTCGTTTCATAGTCTGTCCAGGTTTGTTTTGGCCGGGATGATTCTTGCTGGCTTTATACACACACACACACACACAAAGTGATCCCGTTTATATGTATTTTTATGCACATTTATATGCATGCGTCATTATATATGAGCTTGTGTGCGTAGTATATCTTTCTGCCAGTTCAGTATGCATGTGAAGTGTGTGTGTGTGTGTAATGGCTTATTCGTAATGTAGTGGGAGGCAGTACTGCACGCGTGGGGTGCCGTCTCTTGAGATTTCTCTGCCGTTTAAAATCTCATAACTTGGCTGAATCTGGACGACACTGACGACTGTGATACCGTAAAACTTCTCGACATCTTTTCTGACACGTATCTTGGCCTCTGGTCGCTCCGTATTGCTATCTCTGAAACAGTCGTTCACCGTCGACATCGTCGGACTCACAAACTTGAAAGATGGAATCAAGTCACCCCTTACTCTTCTCTCGTCCATGTCTGGCATGTTTATAGCGTCTGATCTCAGATATTACCTGTTTTAGTGGAAGTCTTATCTTGTTTACCCTCTTCTCGATCTTGTCGAATTGTTCCTCTTCTTTGGTTTGCGTTGACCATTGTTCTGAAGAACGTCCTAGTTTGGCTTAGTATACGTTGTAGATAGTTTGCTGAACACTTCTGTTTACATGTAGATAGATGGGGTTCCAGTACGTGCTGTCAGACTGTTCGTTTCCTCGACAGGCCTCCAGAGGGGTGGAGCTCTTGCATCAGGCTCGCACGGTGTGTGTAATTTCCTGTTTGTTAAGTATGGGGGAGAGATATCTGCACGGGCACCCCACTTCCTCAGCTTCTTTGGCCTGTGACGAAATTCTACCGTTAGGCAGGGCTATCGCGTAGCGTTCGCCGCAGGAAAAATTAGAGTTGATAATAAAGAGTGTTAGGGGTATGAGTAAGGTGGAGGGCGTGTTTTTGTGGACTGAGTGCCGGCAATCCACGTGTGTGTGAAGCAGAAAGATAGACATCTTAGCCCAGGGAAGGGACTATACAGCCACCGTAGTTCTGGCTCACTGCGTCACCGTCGCCGTGTGATTATTATTTGTTTTAAAGGAAGAGTTTGACACTCGTCTTGCCCCGTCCGGTGGGCTTGGATGTGGGCCGACTGCCGCTTCCAAAAGTCGAAACCATGGAGGCCCCACCCACCCCGGGCGGGCCCACGCTGACCATGATCAGTAACTTTAAGCGGTATACTGTGTGTGCGTGTGTGTGTGTACATCAGTTGAGCCGGTACGTGGATGTGAGGAGGCAACATCTCCAGGTTGGGGCGGTGTTGCAAGTGTGTGAAGTGATGTTGGTTCATATCACGTGCTACAGTCGTCTTCTGTGTATAAGATATACCTGTGCAGCTGTACACTCTTGCTCCAGGATAGTAGTCAGTTTCTTACTCTTTATTGTGCTCATTGAGAGACATTTGGTAGACCTGAGTACGTACGGAGGTCGGTACCCGCAACACGCACGGTAGTAGCCATCGGGGGCCCCGCCGTAGTAGCGCGCTGCACGTGGTGGCGCCTCCCGTTAGCGGGGTGTCACAACGGGTGCGTGTGGGAGGGTCGTAAAGCAGCTGGACCGGGGATAATGCCAGATGCCGGACGCGTATACACAGCCACTTGACCAGTCATGGCGGGGGGTTGCCTGGTGTGCTGTGACCCGACCGGCCGGCCTCAGAGAGAGAGAGAGAGAGAGAGAGAGAGAGAGCCCGGGGTGTGGTGGGGTAACTCACTCAGTCACCCCTCCTTACGAGTACTTGGTGTTCTGAATGTGATCAGCCGATCCCTGAGTAAAGTTACTCATAATTATTCATATGTAGTTGCCAAATGCTGTATTTTTTTTTTAATAAATGGTGATGATAATTTCGAAGTGTATATTTTCTGGTTAGTTTATTATAGTGTAGTGAAGTCGTGCGGAACCGACCGTCCGTCCGTGCGACGTGTGGTGGCGAAGGTTAGCGTTACTGGTTTATGCTGATCGACATCATGATGTCAGAGGTACGTTGGTCACGGTGCCAGTCGTGCGATAATCTTGTGTCGGCGGCGCGATGATCTTGTAGCTAACAGTACGATGTTCGTGATGTCAACGGCACGATAATCTTTATGCCTGCGGCACGTTGCTCTTTGATCAGCGTCACGGTAATCTTGATAGCGACGGTATGATAATCTTGATGCCGCCGGTTCGATACTCTTTATGGCAGATGTACGATATTCAGTGCAAGTGTTACGGTAATCTTCATGCCAGCGGAACGATATCTTGATGCCAACGATACGATAATTTTCGTGTCAGCGGTACAGTAATTTTCAAACCAGAAGTACGATAATCTTGATGCCGACAGTACGGCGATCTTGATGCCAGGGTGACAATAATCTTGAAACCAGCCGCTTGATAATACTGATTCCAGCGGTACGATAAAACGGCTAGCGGTACGAGAATCTTGCTGCCTGGGGTACGATAATCTTGGCGCCAAGGGTACGATAATCCTGATGCTTAGCAGTACAGTAATTTTGATGCTAGGGTTACGATGATATTGATGTCATTGGTACGGTCATCTTGAGTACATGTTGGGATAGGCTACAGCGGGAGGCGGTCTGTCTTTACTGTGTACATTATCCATAAGTTCTGACACGCGTCATTTATCGTGTGAGTGTTCTCCCAGGTCGCCGCTCTCGCGTGAACGGGAAGCGAAACGGACGTATGTACGTTACCCAAGGGATGGGACGCCGATCCCCATCGACCACGTAGAGCTTCCCATTTAATGCGACGACTTGACCCCGTGAGGAGGAGGACGACGAGTCAGCCTATGACGACGATTGCTAAGGAGGGAATATGTTACCAGTGTTTAACAGACTTACTTAACCGGATGACGTCAGCGTGTTGTGGGTGACGCAGCAGGTGTGTGTGAGAGGAGAGGACTGAGGCCGAGTGTTGGTGTTGTGAGTGTGGGGCACCTGGGGCACGTCCTCTGACCTGGGGGCGCAGGAGATGGCAGGGACACACTCACACACACCTGGTGTCCGGCTCCTTAGCGTTTGCTGGACGCGACCCGCTCCTTACCTGATAGGTCGCCACCCGGGCTGTCGTACTGGTGACCTTGGCCTTACCTTAGGCTGCTTGCTGCTACCGCTACTCCGGGTCACCACACCACAAAGGTCATACGGTCACACATTGTCTCTATTGTCACCTGGAAATAGTGTAAACCTATTTTTTTTTTTTTCCTACTGACCTGAAAATGTTTGCATTTGTGTTGTGTCCTTCGGGAGGGAGGGAGGGAGGGAGGCTGGCGTGTTCAGTGCCGCGAGTGTAGGCACGTGTGTGGGTCACTAGAATGTGTTGCGGTGTGCACGTAGCAGACACAGACAGCTTTGCTGAGCGTTGCTACTGTTTGGTGAACGAGGTCGCTACTGTGATCGTAGATTTCGTTCCCTGATACGTGCCAAGGTCAGTGAAAGACTGACTTTTTCATCTTCACGGGCGACGTAGGCAAGTTATAGATAGTTTACTTTGGTTTGGCTGTGTGAGGAGGCGCTGGCCTCCTCTTCCCCCTCCTTCTCCTCCCTGCTCTGCCGGAGGAGGCAGAGAGGGTGGGCGCCGCGTGTCACAGTCATTCAAACGCGATCATTATCTTCGCCAACGTCGTCCGCGGAGTTAGCAGATTCCGTCCGTCGTAAAGCAGCCACGGGTTCCGCCTCATGTTACGTATTAACCCACTCCTGTCTCTCCCCTCCCTCACCCTCTCCTTGCCAGCACCCTCTCCTCCCGGCTCTCTCCTCCTGCTGTCTCTCTCAGCGTGAACCTGTCACGTGCAGTGTAGCGGTGCGCTGCTGGTCACCGTCAGGAGAGCCATGGACGAGGTTCTCATTGCTGCCACGAGTCTCAGTCCTCTTTTGATTTCTGAAGGGACGCTGCGTGACTGTGTCATCGAGTCACCACACAGGGAATACGTGTCAGCGATCTTTATTGATACTTTCTAATCATGATAAAAAGGTCGCAATTGACACCATCTTTTAACGTATGGGGAAATGCTTAGGATGAGGCAGGAAGAAGTGAAACGTGTATTATTAAGGTTGAGGTGTGAAGTTATGGTTCGATACACATTTGACGCATTGTCTGGCTTGGATTAGGTGGTAGGAAAGGTTGGCGCAGCAGCTGGTTCGTTTATCATGTATTGTACGCTAAAACCTCCCTAAACCGCACTCCCTGTAAAACGCAACCTCAGTAAAACGCTCAAAAATTGGGGACAGTTGTGCGATATATAGACTCATGTACCTTTGTGCTGCTGTGTTAGGTTTACTGCGTCTCAACTCACGCAAAAAGAACAGAAAAAAATCAGGAGTAAAAAACTTGGTAAAACTTGCAAAACGTAAAACTGCTGCTTTTGAAAAAGGCATATATATATATATATATATATATATATATATATATATATATATATATATATATAGTTTGT